>CAIGRR010384179.1:0-10546 GCA_903798365.1 Fraxinus sp. 1973-6204
AATTGTTATTGATTTCTAATGGAATTACAGGGATTTGTATAACAGAACACAAGTGACTAGACCCTCTTTTACTCAATAATTGTTGTCCCCCTATCCCTTCATGCCTCCTGCAATTTATAACCTCTTCCCTAACAGATTAATTTTCCCCCACTTGCTATGTAACAGAATGCTGTTATTCCCTCTTTCTAGCTGCTTCTCAGTCCTTGTTTCTTCTAGCATAGGTATATTTGATAGGTGGCCTATCAATATCCCAAGGTTCCAAAGACACCTTATCCTCAAGGTAGAAATGTGATTCAACTGCAAAATTTGGAGTATCATATAGTTAAAGCCTTTCTTGGCATGAATCCATGCTGAGGCCAATGCAGAAAAGGAATATTTCAATCCAAGGGACTGGGCTGACTTACTAACTAGTGCCAAAGCAAACTCGATAACGAGTCATACCCACCCACAAAACTTCCATGTGCTGCACTTGGTCGGTCGGAATAAACTTGAGGATAGCCCTACCCTCCAGCTTCACAACAATTTTCGGGTGCTGGATCGGTGTTTTCTCTCCGACTGTCAGTATTCGTGTGGGAAAAGGTTTGCGCGTCTTTATCTTTCCATGAATTGGCCCTGATTTGAAGAATTTTGGGCCCAAGGTTTCTTCCGTAGCTTTGATGGCCAGATTTCTTTCTTCTACTCTTTAGGTTGTTTCCATGACGTTGCCCAATCCACTTGGGCAGTGTGAACAGATTTTGGCCCATATATCTGGTTTAAGCCCATTGATAAATGTGCTTTCCAGAACCTCTTCTGGAATACCCCGTAATGGTGCAGCCACAGCCAATGCTTCGAACGTCTTTCTGAACTCCTCCACGGTACCCACCTGAAGGATGGCCAAAAATTTCTCACATAAACTCCCTGCATCGGCCAACGTAGCCAATTGGCTTCATCTCTGTTCTGATCAGAAACGCAGGCTATTTTGCCGGTGTTAGCTTATCCTGTTCCTCCCGGCTACTTCCCTCGATCTTGAGCACGTTGAACACCTAAGGTTCCCAGTTGGATATTAGTAGGATTTGTCTCTTCCACGGTACTTCCAGACCCATCTCCTTCCAGCGATCTGTTCGTGGCTGCCTTAGGAGAGATCAGAGTTGTCATAGTTTTCTGGGTGTCTTCCATGGATTTCAACATTTTTGCCATGCTCTGTGAAAGATGTTCCACAGATCGTTCTAACCCAGGTAAACGCTGCATCTCCCACTCTGGTTTCTATCTTCTTTTGGGCCATCATAATCGGTTGCTGGTACCAATTTGACAAGACTGCTGTAACAATTAGAACAGAAGAAATTGTTATTGATTTCAACGGCATTGCAGAAAATTGTAAAACAGATCACAAGTGACTAGACCTGCTTTTACTCATTAATTGTCCCCTATCCCTTCATGCCTACCTCTATTTATAACCCCTTCCCTAACGGATTAATTTTCCCCCACTTGCCATGTAACAGAATGCTGTTATTCCCTCCTAGTTGCTTTTCAATCCTTCTTGTTTCTTCTAGCATAGGTATACTGGATAGGTGGCCTATCATTGAACTTATGGCATAAGAATTGTGGGTTGACATTTGAAAGCAGTCACTTTGCTAAAAATTGTTGGGGCCTCCCCCACACGCCTATCGATTTGCAAGGGAACGATTTTTTATCCTTCCAGTGTTGCTTAGATTTTCTATGTTATTTTTGAATCACCATTGAGATATATTTGATTTCTAGGTATGGAGTTGATTAATATATTTGATTTATAGGTATATTGTTGATTAATTGAAAATCTCGAATTTGTCGATACTAGGCCATGAATTTTGTATTTCAGATTAATGCTTGATTGCTTGATATGTTATGTTGTCCTGGCAGGTTCCATCACTTGCTTTGCAGCGAGAACAAGTGGAGACATTTTGCGCGAGTCACTATGTACAGGCAGTCCCCTCGTAGGACCCACAGATCTAAGGGAATCAAGATTAAGCATGTTCTGCAAATTTGTTTATTGCTTGCTGTTTGCTTCTGGTTGATATACCAAGTCAAGCATTCCCATGATAAGAAGAAAGAATTCGATGAAAGTGATTCGAAAACCTCACTAAGTAGAAGAAGTAGCAATGAAATTTTAACACTTGGAAGGAAAGACATCCGACCCCGAGTGGAAGAAACAGTTAAGAATGAGAAACACGACGAAGCAGCAATAGGACAGGAATCAATTGAAGAAGAAGAAGTAGAAGACGATAAGCATGAAGAACATGAGCAAGAAATCAAGAATGCTGAACAGAGAGAAGATGAAGGGATGGAAGGTGGAGACGAGGAGATAAATGAGCGCGAACAAGAGAAATCTGATGCAGAAATTGATCGAGAAGAGGAATTTATAAACGAAGAGAAGGAAGGAGATGAAAGTGGTGAGAACAGTATGGAAGAAAAAGATTCTGAAGAGAACAATGGTGAAACGGAGAAGGAAGGTTCTATAGAGGACAGTGATCATGATGGAGCACATGAAGCACGCGTGGAACATTACAAGGCACATGATAATCAACTCGTTGATCCTGAAAACGAGAATGGAAGCTCAGAATACACAAAGGAGCAGCCCGAAACCAACATTTTAGAACGGGAAAATAAAGAGAACGGTGAGGAAATCAATTTAGGTGACAAGAAAACAGATTTAGAGGTGAGGGATGGCGATATGGCGAAAAGTGATAACCAGTCGAATATAACAACCAATTTAGAATGGAAAAATAAAGAGAACGGTGAGGAAATCAATTTAGGTGACAAAAGAACAAATTTAGAGGTGAAGGATGGCAATATTTCTAAAAGTGACAATCAGTCTAATGTAACAACCAATGAAGCAGAGGAGCATCTGAAGGAAAAGTCTGAGAACAGCTCACTTTCAAATGCTACATTGACTGAAGGGTCCAATGACCATATAGAAACAAGCAACAACTCATTAGAGGTGAGAATGGAGAGTCGGCAGAGTGGAACCGAGAGCAAATTGGAGTTAAATCATGGCCAGAACGGTACAACATCAGGAGAGGCCAATAATTCCACTTCAGATATGGATAGTAATCATGTTGATTCTAATTCTACAATTCCTCCAAAAAATAAAGACTTGGAATCAAGCTCGTTGGTGTTCTTTGATTCATCTAATGATTCAGAGTTATCTGTAGATGCAGGAAATAATACTGAATCATTAACAGTAAAGAATGATGCTACTGAGGCTGAGAAATCAGATACCAATCGTGGAACAGATGAATTCTCTGACAAGACATCCGAGGAAGTGCAACATGACCCTATGGATTCATCTGATATGTCCAATTCCTTGGATGAGAAAGATGTCCTCACAAATCATGAAACCCTCCCAGAGATACAAACTGCAGGATCTAGCATCGAAGATGCTGCAGCAGAATGAAGGTATAGATTAGATTAGTCTGTCAATGATGTTTTCCCTCTATCTTCGTTTGCAAACCTAGCGTTCATTTGTGTGAAGTACGGATCACTGTCCAGAAAATACGATTTCGACTTTTCTGGTAAACCGTAGTCAAGGGTGATGCTCTTTAAGGTTTTGATCTGTATAATCAATATTTTGTTTCTTTTAGGATGCGTTTGATTGCAAACATGAAATTTGCATAGAAAGATAATAAATTATAGGCAATTAAATTGTCCAGAACTTATTTGTATGGACATTATTAATTAAATGTATTTGATTATTTAGTTTTCAACTTCGAAAATATTCTAGTTGTCCATTTCTTATTGGTGGGTAGATGAGAAAGAGAGAGTAAATTATCTGGAAAATAAGGGAAAGAAAATATTTTCGTGGACAAAATTATCAATCAAGCAGCACAAAACAAAAGTAGAAAATTTGGTGAAAAAAACACATTTTTCATGAAAAATATTGGCAATCAAATGTATCATTAATGTCGGAGTCTCTCTCTCTCTCTCTCCCCCCCCTTGATTTTAAATTTGTTTTTAAAGTCGAACTAGAAGAGCACCCATCTTATGGTGGGCTTAATATTTAGATGCTTTCAGCAGTTACTCGCCCCACGCTTGGCTAGAGATGGAAACCAAGTTAGTGTTTTAATACTAGTAATACCAAAGTACTAATAATCCCTGTAAGTTTGTAAGAGTTCATAGGATTGTACGATCAAATTACACACGCTGAACCACCCTGAAATGCTATACAAGTTAGTTTCATACTTAGCCATGAATCTGGTCCGACTTAGTTCTATTACTATGCATGGAAACAAACAGTTTCATTTGTAGAATTCTGGGAAATACTAGGTTCAGTTCATATAAGAAGTGGATTGAGCTGGACCACGTCCACCACTAGCCATGAACAACCCCACTTGGAAAAGTGAATTAAAATATGATACAAACAAACAAAGTAAAAAGAGAAAGTGCTCAAATTATGATTCGACTTATGTTCCTTGTACCAAAAAATAGTGCATTCACTTGCAACTTAGAACTGTTTCACCTTAAGCATAGATAAGTTGGAAAAATAGCAGTAGGTTAAAAGAACAAAAAGGTGGAAAATAGATTGACTAAAGAAAATGTACGATTCTTCGCTTGTTAGAGAATATGCAAGAAAATAACAAGAATTTTGACAAATATTTATAGAAAGAGTAGAGAGAAAATTAGTGGTTGATTAAAGGATTCGTTTGACTAAGTTAATTGATTTTATAACCCTTAGAATTACTAGTTTGTAGAAAGATGAATTAATACCCTCAGTTGTCATTGATTCGTAAATTATACGTGAAATTCAGTTGTAAAGTATTTGATACTTTTTTGTTCTAAAAATGAAATGCCATGTCACTTTTTATTTCAAAAGTGACAAACCTCGTGTCAGATAAGTATCATTTAGGCCCTGTTTGATTGTGTAAATTTTTCATGAAAAATTGGCCATTTTTTTTTTGTTTTTTTGCAAAGGAAATAAATTTCATAACCAATTCACTTTAATGGACAATTTTCATGTAAAACGAAATCAAACGAACACTAAATTTTGATGAAAAAATGGTGCAAAAATAGTTTTCGAACGAACTTTTTTTTTTTTTTTTTTATTTTGGCAATGATAACAAATTTCATAACCAATTCAAATTAACAATTCCTTAGAAAACAAGTTCTATGCAATTATTTTCTCTAAACTTCATTTTCTTTCCACCCATTTTTCACAGTAGCAACCAAACGGACCCTTAGCAATACATCTAGGAATGAAATATGGTCCAGATAGAAAATAACTTTTACTTTGCATGTAAGTGTTTAGACACAGAAAGAATGAAGTTAGCAAAGTCATAACCCATTGAACTTTTGTATGTCTTACAGTTCAATTTTTATACAAACTTTCCTTTTCAAAAAGTGACATACTATTAATATTTTATTTTTAAGTAAAAATGATGCATCGAAATCTCTAAATATATATTATATTCTATAGTGGCAAACAAAATGAAAGACAATCCAAAAATAAAGCTCAAATACTCGAGTTTCATAAATCATCCAACATTTTTTATGATTTTTTTCTTCATAATAATAATTGAAATGATTTCACTTTTTATTTGATTCTGATTTCTCCAACTTCCAATATACTTTTATAAACACCAACAACAAAATTTTCGATAGTTGGTAGTCTTTGAACTGATGTTGTCAGCAAATTATGAGTTTTACAAATATATAAGAGCCGTGCTTCAGCTACAGCTTTTCCCAATATATAACTACATCATGCCATTTTCTTCAAAAGTAGCAACCTCCAAAAGTCGACTCTTTAAAACATTAAGCTCTATGACGTTTTGATTTCACCGTGACATCTATGCACAATGAAATAGTCGTATTAGACATTGCTAGACCTTTTTTATTAAAAAGTGACACGCGTCGATAGATAATTTTAATTCATATCCAACTCAAAAAACTCGCGACTAATATTCTGTATATCAATTAAAATGTTTCCATAAGTTAAACTAAAAATATTATATTACAAAAATTGATAGTGTGTGACCTTCTTATTAAAAAGTGATAGAATATGTCACTTTCTAATGCAAAGCAAAACCTTAATCCATAATTTATATTTGAATTTTCACAAACATCATATATGCATCTCCCCCATTGATTCATTTCAAAAATACTAAATTAGAACTATTATTTCAAAGTTGAATTTTCATGTATACTATACAAACACAAACATAAACCTAAATATTCTCAAATTCTCAAAAATATCCAAATGTACTTAAAAAATCTGTGAAATTAATTAATCATTGCTTTTGTTGTACTGAATATGAAATTTATAACCTATTGTTGAATTAATAGTCAAACAAAACCTGAACTATTTTAATCATAATTCAGAAATTACTCACCTGTATGATTTCTGTTGATTTTTTGCAAACTCTGAGAAGATACAAAGAAGTTCCTTTGAAAAATGTTGGTGAAGTGTCGTTAATTGAAGATTTGATCTGTAGAACAAGAAATTTTGTTTTGATTTTCGATTTTAATGATTTTGAATAGTTAACTCTCATTTTTGGGACTTTCTCCTCAACTTTCTGTTTAATTAGAGTCAACAATTAATTTAAATCACGTATTTTATGGATTCCACAACTTTTCAAATACACATTTCATCAACGTTTATAAAAATATACTAAATTAAAAATCCCCACCAAGGGCTTAATGATTTAGAACGTATATAATTCGTCGTTAAGGTGCAATTTGCTGTATTTATTTTTAGGTTCATGATTTGTACTGATTTTTCAAAATAGAGCCCAATTTATGGTGTAATTGCCCCCACCCCACCCCCAACCACAATCCCAACACCACTACAAAACCTAAATTATTTCTCCATCCCCGTCTCACTCTTCTCTCTATTTCTCTACTCTCTCCCGTCACGAAAACCATCCTCGTTGATCGTTCGATCCAATTAGCGACACCCACAACTTGTAGCACCCAACAACCGACATCATATCCAAGTCCCCTTTTCCATTGTTGGAGGGTATTTGTGTTATTTATGTTATATAATTTTGAATACAATTATTATTATTATTATTATTATTATTATTATTATTATTATTTTCATGTAAAATAAATTTTAAATGTTAAAAATAATCATTATTGAATTAATTAAAATAAGAATAAAAAATTTCGAGAATTCAATTGCAGTGATATTTCGACTTCATATTTAATAATTNGCGTTTTGCACCAAAAATGTGAAAGGGAGGGACGTTCTTCACCAAAAAACGAAAGATAGGGACGTTTTGCACAAAACTCGTCAAAGGTAGGGACGTTTTGCGCCAATTACCCTTAAGTTAATATGTTTTAATTGTACTATGTTTTAATAATATATTTATTAATGAATTTAATATTTTCCTTAATTTAACGTAATTATTTATTTAGTAATTTATATATCTCTAAAATAAATAAATAAATAATATTCCGAATAAATAAATTACTAAGAAAAAAAAGAGAAGAAAATGACTAAACAATGTTATTTGGGGTAATGAAAATGAATTTTAGTTTGGTACAAGATTTAGTGCAAAATTTGGTGCTGCACTGAAGATGGTTTCATGGCCTCCACCGTTCAATTCATATACCACCCAGAGTTTTCCAAATTTCGCACCCCGACGGCTTCAAACCCCTTGTTTTTAGTTTGTTTTTAGTCTGCCTTAGTTGTCCTTGCAATTTACAGCGAACTCGTACATACAGGCCCTTCATAAATCGGCGCTTACTTCTTTATCTCGGAAGGCGATGGGGCTCACAGGAGCGCCGCAATCGGGAGGCAGCGCTACAAGCATCGAAGCTCTAAAACGTATGATCTGACTTCAGATCTAGCGATGGTGGTTTATAGGTATGTCGATGTGATGTTGTGGTGTGGTATTTTTGGTGGTTGTGATTTGGTGAAGGAGGTCATGATGTTGAATTTGATGTGGTAATGGTGGCGACGACGACGGCGATGGCGCTTGTGGTGGTGCTTCTGCTTTTGAAGGGATAGCCCATTAGATGGTTTTGTTCGTGGTTTTGCAAATATGGGTAGTGGTGCGTAGGGGTAGTTGACAGACTAAGCCCTTGTTTGTCTCTCTTTAAAAAAAACCTCTTTAATTCTCATAATTTTCAATCACATTCACACAATAAAAATTTTAGAACGTAAATCCAAAAATTTTCTCTGTTTTTAAACCACATTTTCTCCAAAAGATCATTATTCAAAGTATCATTTTTTTTTTTCTCAATAATAGCCATCAAATAAGGGCTAAATTGATGTTACTTGATAGATGGAGGAGGACTAGATCAATGTTAATAGATAATTGGTAAATTGGATGTCTAAATTGATGTGTAGATAGTTGGATGTCTAAATTGACATAGAAAGATAGTTCGAGGACTAGTCATTGTCTGATTTTGATTGGTAATTGGAGGATGAATCCGATGGTGTCGAATAATTGGACTAACTTTTACTTCATAGAAAATTGGAGGATTGACATGACGATGCAAGATAGTTAGATGACTAAAATTGACTTTTGCAAATAGTAATATGACTAAATAATCATTGCTTGATATCCGGAGGAGTAAATTGCTTTTGATAGATATTTAGAAAATGGCCTTGATTTTACCAAGTAGTTGAGCACAACTTGTAAATTCTAGAAATTTGGAGGACTAACAAGGCGTTACGTAATAGTTAGAGCTCTTAACTGACAACGCTAGATAGTTTGGTTACTAAATTGGTGTTCTGAAATAGTTGGATGACTCAATTGATGTCAACAAATTACTTGAGGACTAATAAGATGTTTACTGATAGTTGGAGGAGTAAATTCATCCTGATAGATAATTGGATGAATCACATGTTGTAAATAGGTAGAAGACTAACTTGTAACTTCTAGTTGGAGGAATAACATGTCGCTGTATTACGTTAAGAGCACTTAATTTTCAATGCCAAATAATGGGATGACTAAAATTACTTATTGAGATAATGGCAGACTAAATTGATGTTGGAAGAGAGTTAGAGCACAAAATAGATGTTTAAAGATAAATGGAGGACTGAATTGGCTTCACATTATAGATGGAAGAATAAATTGAAGATTCGAAATAGTTGAAGGACTAGATCGATGTTACAAGGTAATTGGAAGATAAAATTGACATCCACAAATAATTGGAGGACTAACTTGATGTAGATAGAGAGTTTGAGAACTAAATTGATGTGTTCGTGATAGTTAGAGAAGTAAATTGATCTTGATAGATAATTTCTGGATGACTTTTTGATGTTGCCAAATAGTTGGACCATAAATTGTAAACTTAAGAAAATCAGAGGACTAACAAGACAATGCTAGATAGATGAGGGACTAAATTGATGTAGATAAATAGTTTAAGGACTAAATAGATGTTTCTTGATATGTGAAGGAGTTAAATGATCTCAATAAATATTTAGAGGATTAGTCTGATATTGCCTAATAGTTGAACCACTAACTTGTAAACTTAATAAAATTGAACGACTAGCAAGACAATGCTAGATAGATCAGGGACTAAATTGATGCAAACAAATAGTTTAAGGACTAAATGGATATTTCTTGATATGTGGAGGACTAAATTGATCTTGATAGATAAATAAAGGATGAATTTGATGTTGCCAAATAGTTGGAGGATGAAAGTGTTATTTTTAGAAAATCAGAGGACTAACATGATAATCCTAGATAGTTGGATTATTTAATGGACGTTTGAAAGTGGCTGGAAGACGCAATTGACATAGACATATTGTTTGAGGACTAAATTGATATTTCTTCAAAGTTGGAGGAGTAAATTGATCTTGAAAGATAACTGGAGGATGAAACTGATGTTGCCAAATAGTTGAATGACTAAATTGTATTTTCTAGAAAATTGGTAGATGAACATAAAAATGCAAAATAGCAGGAGGACTAAATTGACTTAGAAACAGTGGCGGATCCAGGATACTGAGCCAGCTAGGACGGCCAATTGACCACCGTAATAGCGATATTGTTTATTAATATTTAATTAAATAATATTAAAAAATCTTCAATCAATATATAAATTCACTAAAACGTAAAAGTCATATACATATGAAAATATAATTCAATACAACCCAATATAATTAAAAAAAAAAAATTTGTCAATCATATACGAATGATAGTTTCAAGTTTTTACGATTTTAAAAGAGACAAGACGAAGATTAAATTGTTTATTAATATTTAATTAAATAATATTAAAAAATCTTCAATCAATATATAAATTCACTAAAACGTAAAAGTCATATACATATGAAAATATAATTCAATACAACCCAAAATAATTTAAAAAAAAATACATTTATCAATCATATACGGAAGATAGTTTCAAGTTTTTGCGAATTTAAACGAGACAAGATGAAGTTTATATTTAAAACATGATTAAACAGAAAAGAAAAACTCGAGTTTAGGTGAAGTTTAAGCAAAACTTTTAAAACAATAATTTTTAGAAATAGAATTATTTTTTATTTAATGTTTTTCCAACTCTTAAAAGAAAAAAAAAAGTCATTAAATTGTCCAAATTTAATTTTACAAAATAAATTGATAAAATCTAATACTAAAAGTATATA
>CAIGRR010384251.1:0-11323 GCA_903798365.1 Fraxinus sp. 1973-6204
AACTTATTTTTGTTATTTCAGTTATTTCGAACTTGAGTTTTAAAGTTTAAACAATTATCCTAAGTTAATCAAATGAATTTTGTTACCAATGAGATTTACAATTATAAATGTAATGTTTTAAAATTTAATTATTTTCGTAAATCTTTTTATTAAATTCAAGACAAATAAGGATTACGTGGCACTCCGAGTTCACAGAACTCGGGGCGTTACACTATGCCTGAACCAGCACCACTTTGGAGAATGGCCTTTCCGTTTGTAATGAGGACAGGGAGGATAGTTTGTATCCTTACTTGTGACTTTGGTTCAACCTCCTCCTTCTCGTTTTGTGGTTTCTTCCCTCCAAAACTAGTTTGAGCTTTATGTTTTCCCTTTACAAACAAAGCTCCTTCAACCTGTTCTTCTTACCTAAACAACCTTCTTTATTCTGTGGCTTGAAGAGCAGTCACAAGCTCAGCCAAAGATATGCTAGCCAAGTCTCTAGAGTCTTCAAGAGAAGAGATCTTGGATTCAAACTTTTCTGGCAAACTTATCAACATTTTTTCTACTATCCTCTTGTCTGGTAAGTTATCTCCCAGTAGCCTTATCTGGTTTACTACCTTCATCAACCTCTTTCACAGTTTTAGAGTCCTTCATCTTCGAGGTTTCAAACTCTCTTCTGAAGTTCAACACTTGCTTTTTCCTGGTTCCTTCATTGCCTCTGAACTCTTTCTTCAATCTATCCCAAGCTTCTTTTACTATTTCATATGTTATAATCCTATTGAAAATAGCATCTGAAACGGCTAATTGAATGCAAGAAAGAGCCTTGAACTTCTTAGCTATCTCCTCACTATGCTGCTTCAACTGAACAATGGTTGGATTAGCTCTTAATGGTGGTGGCTCAACAACTGTTTTAGTGATTTCCCACAGATCATAAGCTTTCAAGTAAACTTTTATTTTTGCAGCCCGAAAAACATAATTTTCCCCAGTAAACACAAAAGGCAATGGGGCAGAAAAACCAATTGAAGCCATTTCAAACACTCACCAAACACACGACTATATCAGTGAAGGTAACTCTCGAATTTCTCTCAAAAACTCTCGATTTGCAGGTTGTTCAAAGAATAGTTATGGCTCTGATACCACTAATGGGTTTTAAACAACAAAGATGAGGAAAGGTAGAGATTAAAAAAATAAAAAATAAAAAATAAAATAAAAATAAAAAAAGGTAGAGATTTCAATCATAAAACATTGGTGTTACACGGTTGGAATATATAGCCATACCTTAGTACCTTACAAAAGTGTTTTTCTATCAACTATTCTTCCTGCTACAACTCAAACATACTTGGCTACATACTTTCTGTTGTTTTTAAAATGCATCTTAACTCTTATATCTATCTTTTTTTTTTTTTTTTTTTTCAAAGGTATATGGATATCAAGTAGGAGGTAGCTTAGAAAAGAATGGAATGAACTGATCCAACAAACCACCTCAAATATTAGACATAGAACCTATGGAGTATATTCTTTCTTTCTTCCCCATCCCTATATGCACATCTATTGGCATCAGTTATAGATATTAACGGGGAAGATATTTTTTAATGTGTCATAATTGTCATTCAAGGGGAGTGTTGTAAATGGTAAGTTTATTAGTAAATAACAATTAAACCCCTACAACCCTAGAAATTATCAACGTCGTATCCCTAATCCTGGCGTATAAATATAGGACTTTGGTCTCATTATAATATACACAAGTCTATTAAATTTTATTCTCTCTTCTCTTTTTTCTCTCTTTTCACAACAAAATGTAATTTGACTCAATTTGTAAGTTATTCATAAATTTATATCCAAACGGATACTAGGTGTTTAGGTTTCTAGATTATTATTTGAAAGGGAAAAATACATAACTACTATATACATTAAGAATACCATTTCATAAATATCAAACTTATAGAAAACTTTCAAAATCAAGTCTTATATCAATATAAGTAAATATTAAAATACAACAAATATATGGATAATTATATATCTTTAACATATGCTAAAATATAGCAATTATTCCATATTTTGAGAAGTTATTCTCTAACTCAAATTAATCTCCTACCTCCACTTTATCTCTCTGAACACACAATTCCAAATCACTCTAAACTACCAGAAAATTTCCAAAGCGATTAGGCACAAATGACGAATTAATTTTCCTAACATCATGGTTCATCCTATAGAAGTTTTTGGAACATATTGACTGAATAGGTCTCCAAATTCAATTGTACAATCATTCCATCTTATATTTTGTTAGATATTCAAGCAACTGAATATTCATACTACTTTATTTTTTGGTCACAACAGTTCTGTAGAATCTTTTTTTTTTTTCCTCATCAACCTCTATGAAGGTACTTATAAGCTATTGTAGATTTTGTGACACTTGCTTCAAAATGTGTGTCCAGTACATGTATATGTGATCAGTGCATAGTATTTTGCACATACTGTATCAAATTTGTAACCGATTTTTTTTTAAAAAAAAAATTAGATTTCTAGCATTGGTTATAGTAACCATTGTTTTTCTATCGATTTTATTTCAACATCAAATTTGATTTAGGGCCTTTCTTGTATGTTTTAAACATCGAAATGTGACGTTTAAATATTGTGACCGATGTTGTAATTGTGATTAATGTTGTACTTTGAGACAATTGTAATTAATTGTGACCATTACTGTTATTTTGATATATTATGTGACTATGAATTAATATAATTATCCTGTAAAGCAGTGATGAGAGTTCAACACGTTTTTCTATTGTTCACAGGTCACATGTCCCTAATTCTAGTGGACGATACTTGCAAGTATACTGAGCTAGTTGAACTTGTTTTTTCAAAGTTAGGGTTTGATTATGAAGAAGTAGCAGTTACAATGCATTTATTGAGTTCTACACTACCTCCGGTCTGAAATTTGATTAACAATAATGTCCTTACATATTTGCGGCTGAAATTTATGTATGTGAGTGTTTTAAGTTATCTTATAAATGTTGATGTTGTAACTGCAGATCCGTGACAATCATGATGTAACATTACAATGCCAAATGTCATCGACCGGTATTGGTGAATTATCTACCAATGTTTTTCTTTACAACAAATAGCTTTGATATTTGTGACTCAGTTGTGACCGTTGAGAACGGAATCTTTGAAGAAAATGTGACATTCGAATCCCCTGTAAACGCAAGAGAAATAGTGGAATTCTCATTTCGCAGCAAGAAAATAATTAAAATAATCTTGGCCTTCTATGCAATTCAAAAACAAAAATTGAAGTGTTGAGATAAGGAGGAATATGTAATGAAGTGTTTGCTATAAGAAATTTAAATCTTTACGTTTGGGAAAAACAAAGATGTTCAAGATCAAGGAAATGAGTATTGGTCACGCATGTTTACCTTATTTTAGGATCTCATTCACAGGTGTCTAGCTCCATTGTATCAAATTGCATTAGGTATAAGTACATTTCATCAAGAACAATATACACTCCTAATGATATATTGAACGACATATTACATTCATATGGACTATCGGTTAATTATTGAAGGCATGGAGGTTGTGTGAGTAGACATTGAAGTTGATTATAGGTGACCCGACTTTATCACTTAAGAGACTGCACTTCTTATTTTTGTATGCTACAACGAATGAACATTGGAACAGTGATAATCATAGAACTAGATCATTTAAACGGGTTTAAGTATTGCTTTATGGCTTTAGGTGCATCGATAAATGGATGTAAATTTTGTGGGCCTTTCATTATTGTTCATGGTACATATTTAAATGGTCATTACAGTGGGACACTTTTTACAGCATGTACACAGGATGCGAACAACATATTTGTGTTTGCATTTGGGATAGGTGACAACAAAAATGATAGGTCATGGACATGGTTTCTTGACATGTTGAAAAGGGCATACAGATCTTCAGACGACTGTGTATGGTATCTGACAGACATAACAATAAAATGAATGCGATTGAAGTTGTATTTCCTCGATGATTGACATGGAATCTATTGGTTCCACTTGCTTAAAAACTTGAAGACTCATTTTGGGAAATCAAGTCACAACATAATGCATGCCTTCAACTCTGCAATTCGAGTATACACATTATATGAGTTTGACTATCAAATGAAACAGTTGGACACAATGCATGAAAAAATCAGGAAATATCTAGTATGTTACCTGCTCTATGATCGTGCCTTTCTATTTTATGAATGTCATACATTGTATAGAGTAAATCATAAATTGTGACATATGGAATCTAACTATTGTGACAAGGTCGGCGTAAGTTGTTATTGTTTCTAACCAATTTTATGTTGACACCAATTAATTGTAATTAGGTCTCTCTTCACTTTTGATCAAGTCTGTTTTAATTGTGACTATATGTTACATATATGTCTTAATTGTGACTATATGCGACAAAGTCTATTTTAACAGTGACATGTACATGTCACCAGATATCTGTTAACAATGATTGTTTGTGACCTAATTTATTAGCAATGATATTTTGTGACCAATTTTATGTTAAATGACTCTCTGTGGTCACGTCTTTGTTATCTATGACTATCTATGATCAGGTCTGCGTTAATTATGAGTGTTTGTAATTGTAATGCGTTGAATGTGACCCGTTGTTGTTTATCCATGACAGTGATAATAATTTTGTCAATTTTTTGTAGGAGGATGTTGACTATGATAAATGGTCAAGATTGCTCATGTCAACAAATAGATACTCTATCATGATGTCAAACATAATTGAATCCGTTAATGCAATCACAAGACTAGCAAAGAACTACCATACTGAGGCACTTTTAGAATCATTGATGCAAAAAACCCAATCTTAATTTTGTAAGAATAGGGACAACGCACATAGAACTTTCATAAAACTTGCGAGCGTGTATGACAAGCTACTGAGCAAAATGAGCCATGACTTGAGAAATCTAAAGGTAAAGTCACATCTTCATTTGTACATTATGTTGGTCATATTTTTCATTATTCAACTCTTCATTTCACATAAATGTATTCACTATATTTTCAGGTTTCCCTTGACGTCATATGCTGTTCGAAGTTATGGACGATTCTTCATCGTTCATAATTGATATAAATTAACGTACATGTAGTTACAGAACGTTTCAAGTAAACAACTGCCATGTGTACACACATTTTATTAGTAACATTAAAGCTAAACGTGTATGATTTCTGCTCGATGTACTACAAGAGATATGCATATATAAATTCCTACCGAGCCACAATCTTTATCGTTGCTAATCTGGCAAAATGAAGTCTAAAGAAATATGTGACTAGTAGAATTGTACTTACTCCTAGGCAAAAGAGAAGTTCTAGACGTCCTATTAAGAAGAGGAATAAGGCAATGTGTGAGAGGTTACAAGTTGGGAAATTTGGAATGTACTGTGGATCTTGTCACAATCGTAAGACATACAACAATATGGTACCACTTAATTAGAAAGAGGGAAAATTGATTGCAAAGAAACAGCCAAAGCAATTCAAATATTTCAGCATATTTTTAATAACATCGGGATATTCTTTATACTTGTAAGTTCTTTCGTTTTATTCACAAATTGTGTATTATTAGGTTGGTTGAATTGACATATTATTCAAGTAAGATTTACTATTTATTTGACTTTTTGAATTCATCTTGTGGCATAAAATTCATGATTTGTGAACATGTTTTCGTATTTCATAAAATCTCAGTATGACTGTGACCTAGTGAATTCGTATTATGTGATGTATGTTACCAAGTTTAGTTTACGAGTGAGTGTTTGTGACTGGCATGTGCAAGTTGTTGTTCTCTGTGACTAGGTCTATGTAAGTTGTTACTATTTGTGATTGGGTTTGTGTTAGTTATTGTTTGTCATCAAGTCTATCTTAATTATGACAATATGTGACTAGGGATGTATAAGATGTTATTGTTTGTAATGTGTAAGTTGTTATTATTTGTGATCAGATCTATGTTAACTGTGATAGTTTGTGACCAAGTATATCTTAATTATGATTATGTGTGACCAGGTATGTGTTAACAGAGACTATATATGACATGTATGATCAGATATCTCTTAACAGTGGCAAGTTGTGATTTAGTTAAGAGTGAACTTTTATTTGTAACTAATTCTCTGTTCCAAAATTAACTTGAATGAAATAAAAATTTAAAAAAAAAAGTTCGTCATCTAAATTTACGTAACAAATAGCCATCCATAGTATTAAAAATGTGAAAATATTCATCCACATAAACGTAACAATCAATAATCATTTATATAAACATCTACCTAAGAATAATAGATGAAAAATCATTGTCTAATATTGTATTCCAATGCAAATCAATTATTAGATAAAGTTCTAAGCAAATTGGAAAAGCAAGTGATAAGGAGGATGCACATAGAATGTACAAAAATATGCATAACTTTCAACTAGAATGTTTGATTTTCGTCCATGAGTATGATCCAAAAAGCATATTTCAATTCTGCGTATTTTTGTCACTCAAAAAACTTCATTGTTTAGGGGTCTGTTTTAGAGTTTTTCTATTTTTAGTTAGTTTAAGGATATTTTTGTTATTTTGTAGTATTTTAGTTTTGTTTTATAGTTTCCAGATTTATTTGAATTTATCTCAAAAATGATAGTTTTGTTTTTATTAGGATTTATTTTATGTTTGCAAGGCATATTCATTGTATAAAGATACATTATTTTGAATGATAAATTATAAAGTGATATTTTCGTTTTATATCTTGTTCTTAATTGAACCATCCCGAACTTATCAAGAATTTCAAATTTTTGTGGCGTTTAACCATTCCAGATTTGGTTCTTGATTTAATAAATCATTAGGTCAATGTTCTTCATCTTATTTTAGCTTTCTTAAGATTCTATCAAATTTTGTATGAGTTCTAGGGTACATCATGCAATGAGACTTACATCAGCTGGTATAAGACATTTGGATCTTAAACCAAGTTTTGTTTTTATCTTTCCATAAGTTGTGAATTTTGGTCCATGAGTACAATTTGAAAGCATATTTCAATTTTGCATATTTTTATCGGATGACCTACTCAAGCTTTCAGGGCCAAATTCCATTTTTTAGGGGCCTGTTTTAGCTTTTTTGATTTGTAGTTTAAAGGTATTTTCATTATTTTGCATTATTTAGATTTATTTTATAGTTCCTAAATTTATTTGGATTTGTCTCTAGAATCATAGTTTTTGTTTTGATTATGATTTATTTTATGTCTACCTATATAAGGTATATTTGTTGTATTTAGAACATATTATTTTGAGAGATTAATTATAGAGTTGGATTTTCTCTTTCTATTTTGTTCTTAATTGAACTATCCCAAACTTTGTCGCGTTTAACCATTCTAGTTTTGGTTCTTGATTCAAGAAATCATTGAGTCAAGATTTTTCATCTGATTTTAGCTTCCTTGGTTCTATCAAGTCTTGTTAGGGGTTTTAGGGTGCATCCTGCAACGGGATTCACATCATATTCACAATAAATCAATCATCTGCATTCATTTTTCTTCTCCTTCGAATCTACCTAATTTGTCTATGTTCGAACAATAACGACGCGATATAAAGGCTCGCTATGATAGCATTAAATGATACCGGCATATTTACTAGATTGTTGTGGAGCAAGTACTATGCATAATCATTTAAAAAAAAAATGGGCTTTAATTAACAAGACGATGCGTAATATGAATGTTGAGACATGCCTTCTTATATGAGTCATGATTTGATAAGTCAGACTTACCCATTCTGCTAATGGCGTAGGTCAGTTGTAGCTTGTTGGACAAATCATCACCATCATGGCTACTTTTCTCCTACAATCCCCCAACTTTCATCAGATGTGTTAGTATCTTAACAAGCGGTGCAATTCCTTCTGGAACCATGTTATCCCTATATGACTTGTAGCTTGAATTGAAAATATATAGGACCCAGTTGTTTATATCAAGCTGTCCAAATATTCAATGAGCTTGATTGGTGGGCATTAGGTGCGTATTCAACTTCTCTTCAAGAAATATTGAATGACAATCGTTCTCTATTGACAGTTTAGAAAACGTCGTTTTTGTATTGATGATGCTTGGATTTTTAACAAACTTGGGGTATATTGTCCGAATTTTAGCTTCAAAACATATTCCATCATAGTTGCTTTTATCTTCAATTTATCTCTTGACTTGACAATTTGTCGAATTTAGTAAAAGCATGCATTCAAATGATATCACAAATAAGAAAGAATACTACATTAGTCATGTGCAATACTATAAATATGTGCCAAAATAGTTGTAATATAATAGCATACTGCTCAATGAAGATCCTACATCGATCAACACATTCCACAAAGTTTTAGATCCAACAGGGATATTGCCACAAACAAAAGGTGGGCTTGCTTCATTGGACTTTGTCCTGTATACACACTTAAAATAGTCGTTATTCATGTTTTTAAGTTTGTGACTAGACATNCAAAGTTTTAGATCCAACAGGGATATTGCCACAAACAAAAGGTGGGCTTGCTTCATTGGACTTTGTCCTGTATACACACTTAAAATAGTCGTTATTCATGTTTTTAAGTTTGTGACTAGACATGTTATTCTATTACCAAAGTTGTGTTAGTTTGTGACAAGTACTTTGTGGTCACGAAAACAATAACTAGTAACAAATTACAACAAAGAATAACATTATAAACAACTATACCATATAATAACCTATTGATTCGATTGAAAATATAAGTTTGTGATTAAACAACTTACATTGTGACTGATAAACTAAAAAATTGTGACCATTATTGTTCTGGTCACAATTATACCATATAATAACCTATTCATTCGATTGAAAATATTTGTAAAGTTCATAGAATGTAACTGATTCTTGGCTTGAAATCTCTATTGAACCAATTTTGAAATGATATTATACCTACGTTGTTCACTCCATTAAAATAATTTTGGAAAACATTTCCGATCTCATATTTAGCTGCAACTGCAGTTTGACGTGCTTTAACATGAACAAAAGGAGGCTGTATAAAGACGTTCACTGGGTCCTTTTTTCAAGGGAAGAACTCGGCTTACTTATCAGGAATGCAAAGGGAACATGAGATTCTAGCACAATAGACTCTGGGCATGTCCCCACTATTCGAAGACTTTGTTCCTCTTCAATGGCAGACCAGATGAAGCAGGAGCATGAGTATATTCCTGAAGCAAAAAAATGTAGAACACTAACACGAATTAGAGCAAAAAATATCAGTCCAATGTTTTAAAGTTTATTTTTAACTATTTTGTCCAGCTCACCTCACACAAATCAAGTTCAATTGACTGCAGTTCACCCGCTATAATGTCATCCACCTACTCCCATACTTGTCCATTCCTAAAAAAATACATCATCGGCACCTGAAGGTGTTTGTTTGTGATACAGAATGTCATTTAAAGGATCAGTGTCCATGTGACCCTTTCATTTTCTAGGTACACCTTCATCAACATTTATCTCTAATTTCTGAAATACGATATTGAATATCATAAATGGTGTGAAATTGAGTTAACATACGAAGATTAATTGGTGTTTAGTTATTCACATCCGCATCTTCTTTACCTGAGCCAGTTTTAGCACTAAACTTCAGCAGCACTTCATCCATAAAAGAAAGCTCATTATAACCGTAGAGTCAACGAATGATTTCATATTCGACCTTATATCAATGCTGCCATTTTTCTATGCATTTTGACTATGAATGACCTTATTCAACTTCATAATGCTTTTCGACTTGTGCAATGTGTCATTCATGTTGGACATCTGTAACTGCATCAATAATAGCTTCTCGAAGTTCAAATATTTTCTCATTCATCTTCATCTACTGTCGACCACATTCCTGATGAATTATGTATTTTGTGAGCTTTTTGGTTCAATGTTGCTACTCAAGTATGTGACCTAAATGAAAGGCATTAAATAAATTACTTACTTTGATATATAAACAATGGGGATGATATGGATCGAAGCTGAATTGGAGTACTAGAATTGGTAGCTATCTTCCCTCTTCTTAATGGTGGATCCACAAAGTTATCATTATCATCATCATCATCTTCTAGGTGTACATTTGATTGTAGCACACCAACATATGGGATCAATGCTAGTGATTGACATTGGTGCCAATGGGGAATATACTTGCTTGTGCCCACTTGATCTAAAGAGCTCTTCACATTATGGTGTGGTTGATTTGGCTTAAAATATGAAACATTTGTCATGCACAATATATACAACACCAAAATCATGTTACAATTTAATACAATCAGGTCACAAATATCCAAAATCAAGTCACATTCGCATATTTCATATCACAATCAAATTGCACATAGGGAACACTTGTAATGTACAATATCATGAGCTCTAAGTCAAACGTATCGATATCATTTATCTCAATTTGTTTGACATATAATGGAAAAACAATAAGCACAAATCACGTTTTAAATTTGTACAACCACAAAAATGATTACTTAAACACACCAAAACATATTTCAAAACTTACATTTTCATTCGGAAACACTTTTTCTTCCAACGTTGCCAAGACAAGTGTTTATGAGCTATGAATTTTTTTACCAATTTTTGTGGTCATGTGTCCCTCAAGGTTTGATGGACTCATACAACCACACCAAAAACAAATAGAATTTCCATGAGTACAGTATTTATCATCTTAGGGAGGAGGATAGTCTTAGAGTTAAGGTAGAGACCCTTACTAGAGAATTTGAAACCCTACGTGCTAAGAACTCAAAGCCTACACATAATGTTGCCTGTGTTGAGTCCTCTAAACCTTGTTTTGTGTGTGGTGGAATTGATCATCCAGCGCAGGAGTGTTCCACTCTAGCTGAGATGAGGGAAAAACTACAGAGAATGGGCTCAATCTATCAAATTAATCATTGATGGAAAATCAAAACTTGGGTACCTAATTGGAGAGACTAAGATGCCAACCTCAACCGACACAAATCCTTCTTTAATGACGTAGTGTAGTATCAAACATATACTTTCCTACAGGAACATTTCCATTACGTCATCTTTTACTAGTGCGAACAAGTGTTGGTCCACCACCTTGTTGTATAAAGTATCAACTAGGGTTGGACAACAATCTCTCTGTAGTTTATGTAGTAAGAAAACTGTGTGTAATAATTTTTTTCTTCTCGTTATTGAATCTCATCAAAAAGTTTGTTATGGAGTTTGTGGTCTTCCTAATAAATGGATCCAGGTTATATAGTTTGGTCTTTGATGTCTTGGATCGGTTAGTTCAGATAAGGGAATGTAGGATAAAATAAAGGTGAATCAAAGTATATCAATCGCACCGAAGGCCCGTGTTTACACGGTTTCGT
>CAIGRR010384256.1:2524-17576 GCA_903798365.1 Fraxinus sp. 1973-6204
TTTTTTTTTTAACACATCTGAGGTCCGCCCACATGTGAGTGCCCTGTAAGGCCTCGGTAAGAAGAAGCCCTGTACTCAGGGCAATTCCCTTAAATTATTTTACATTCAAATATACAATTTATTTGACTGAAAAAATTGCAATATTGGTCCCCAATTTATGGTTTCTATAACAACTTGGTCCCTACTCTTTTAAATGTAGCATTGGATCCTCTATCTTGCAATTTGAAACTTTAACTAAAAAGGACTGAATTTCTTTACATAGATCCAAGTTGTACTCTATAAAAAGGTACTAAAATCACAAAGCCTTTGGCACTTTATACTTTGTAGGTTAATGCGTCCTTTTGCATATTTGGAGTAAAAAAAAAGGTCGGCAAGTCTAATTAAAAGTTGACAAATCTTGTTGTTGAAGGGTGCAAAATGACGAAAGTCAAGGACTGAAAGGTAAATTTCTTATGTGGTCATTATTGAATTTTCATTTGGTTTATTTTCAAATTTTACCGCTCCATCACTTGTCTTAACTTAAATTCATAGAATTTATTTAATTGATAGACATACAACAACCGATCTTTCTCATTGCCTTTGCCTAAGATGGCAATTTACCAATATGTGACTATAAAATTGTTAAAATAAAAAAAGTACGCCTAATTAACCTTTCAATATGAAAATGTTATAGCAATTGTTATTTTACCATTTTCGTTTTAAGGTACTACATAGTGATTACGAGAGATTAATTACAATATGACTTCTAATTAAGTTGTTTTTTATAACTTTTTGGGAAAATAGGCGACGGAATGTGACACTTAATGAAATTTGAAATAAAATTGTGGTTCTTTTACTTATTGACATAAGTTAAAGTTAGGTGATTCAAATAATATTTCGCTATAAATTCATTGCAAACATATCCTAGTCACAAGTCAATACACAATTGTAAAATGTTATCTATTAATGAATGAGTAATGCTATTAACACAACTTGTGTTAAAACATATATAAATGTGATATTAAATAGAAAATATAATTAAAAGAATCATTTAATTTCACATTTCATCGAGCCTATCACATAATATCACCTATACTAGTATTATATCACCAGTATTACTAAATAGAGTAATGCTATTCATCCTTACTGTGATTAGAACGCCAGTATAGGTGACGTTAATATGTGATTAAATGATAGGTGAAATTAAATTAAATTTAACACACTACTTAATAACATCATTCAATGAGAAATCTTTTCTCCTTTTTTTGTCTTAATTACTCTGCCCCCTCTCAAGAGATTGTGCCTTAAATTACTCTGCCTGTATCTGCACATAAATATCAGTTACATGCTATAGTACTGCCCCAGTTTTTCTCACTGTTTTACTTTGTCATAAAGATGAAAAAAATGGGTTACTTGAGAAATAAGCACATAATTGATTTGAGTGGATTATCGGCCGACTAAAATACTTCTAGTGATTATGTTGAAATCTTGAGAAGGATCATTTCATTTTTCTGGGATCCCAAAAACGCATGGTTTGATTTCTTCACGTAACTCGAACGTCAGTATCTCCGTTTTTCTTAGTGCTAAGTTTTCTCTTCATTTTCTTGGCTTTTACTTTCTCCCTCCCTCCCAGAATTTCAGCGAAATTTGCGGCCTGCGGGGGACTATCTTGGAAAATTAGAAACAGAGTTCATGTCATTTTCCAAGAAAATTGAAAATCCATGGGATGTATTGAAACCAAAGACTAGTTTTTTCCTTTTTTTGTCTATTTATAAATTTTGTTGGGTTCTTTGATTTCAACGCGCCGAGTTTCCCGGAAAAAAGGGTTAATTAATTTTGACGAAGATAAAAAAAAAAAATATTGAAAAGATGTGTGGTTATTCCCCAAAAGTCAAACAATAGTAATCAATAGAGTGGTATATAAGGGAGGAACCATAGGATAGACCCCCTTAATTTCTCTGTGTTTTTTCTCCTCCTTCTGGGATTCCTCTGTCTAGGAGAGAGAACCAGTGAAAACTCTCTCTCTCTCTCTTTATCTGTTTGAAGAATCATAATGTTGATTTTAGACAAGGTTTCGATGCAAACAAACCTTGAACGCTTTTTGGATTGTGTAACTCCAGTTGTTCCATCCCATTTGCTGCCCAAAGTATGTTCTTTTCCTTTTTCTTTCTTAAAAATAAAATTTAACGATCTAATTGTATCCACGTTGATTGTGAAAGGCCTGCTTTGTGGGTTTACATTGAATCTTGTTGATATTTTTGGCCTTTTTGTTGTTTGATAATTTTGTGAACAGAATGACAAGATGAATCCGAATAGTTTATGGCATCCATGGGAAAGAGAAAACTTGAACTATTTTACATTGGGTGATCTCTGGAATTGTTACGATGAATGGAGTGCTTATGGGGCTGGAGTTCCAGTTACTCTTGATGATGGCCAAAATTTAGTGCAGTATTTTGTTCCTTATCTGTCTGCTATTCAAATCTTCACCAGCAATTCTTCTGTAAACTGTGCAAGGTAATCTAACCGTGTTCACATTTTCCGATTCTTATAGAGTCTTGGAGTTCCATCTTGAGGAATAGCAAGTCGTTATATGTTGATTATTAATATTATTATTATTTTTAGTTAAACGATTCAGGATTTTACATTAGCAGCAATTAGTATTTGATTCAATTTGAGTTGGTAAAAAATTGAGAATTTTAGTTGTATATATTTGGATTTCTTCCAATTGAATCAGTGTTGGTAAAGTTCTGTTTTTAATTGTTTTGATGTATTTATTTATGAATTGTGAAATAATTATAAATTTTGGATTGATGATATGAAATAGGGAAGAGACTGACTCCGTAAGTGAAACAAGGGATTTCTTTAGTGATTCATTGAGCGACGAGAGTGAAAGCGAAAAGCTTTCGAGATCGGATGGGTCGTCTGAGGAAGGATTATTTGAGCACGATAACTTTTGGCATGCCAATGATAGATTTGGTAATCTTTACTTTAAGTACTTTGAGAGAAATTCTCCTTATGGAAGAGTTCCTCTAATGGACAAGGTAACTCCGCTTTCTAGTTCATGTTTACGGGTCTAAATCTTGATGAATTTTTTGTCTTCTCCCTTTTCATTAAGTTGTTATCTGTATTTGGAGACGGAAAAAGAGTATCAAGTCTTTATGGATATGATGGAATCACTTCAAAACCTTTTCTCCATAGGCATCTGGCATTGAAAACGAATAAACTCACTTCTTTTTATGCCATTTTTCATGAAATTGTTGATCTTGTCCATCATATAAGAAAATGTGATTCCTTGCGAAACATGATGTTTGGCATATTTTCATGTATTTGACTCCTTTAACAGATCAATAGCTTAGCTCAAAGATACCCGGGATTGTTGTCACTAAGAAGTGTAGATCTTTCACCTGCTAGCTGGATGTCTGTTTCTTGGTTCGTCTCTATTTCTATTGAACAGTTTTTGTGTATTGTTACTGATTTTTTTAACCCGTTTACGGTTATAACCATAAATGGAAGGATGTCTAAATTTATTGATGTGAATGACATTCAGGTATCCGATTTATCACATTCCAATGGGAAGAACCATTAAAGACTCGTACACAGGCTTTCTCACATACCACACCATTTCTTCTTCTTTTCAAGGTATGCACTTGGTTCAAATGAATTTGGATGTGTTTGTATTTGACATCATTAAAACGAGTGTCAATTATGATTCGCAGATATGGACCTTGAGGACAACCCTGATAGTGCTGAAAGTAAAAGAAAGGAAGGAGAAAGCATCTCTCTCCCTCCATTTGGTATGGCCACTTATAAAATGCAAGGCGATGTGTGGGTCTCGACCAAGAATGGCAGGGATCAAGAGAGGCTGGTGTCTCTTTTAAGCGTTGCAGATTCCTGGCTAAAGCAATTAAGGGTCCAACACCATGACTTCAACTACTTTACGGGATTTGGTTCGGGTAAAACCAGAACCAACGTTATTTTTCCAAACTACTCAATACGGACCAAATATTAGAATCTGGTTTTTTGGTTTTCCGTGCTTGTGTTGATAGGAAGTATGAAAACTAGTGGCTTTAGGGTGGGAAAAGTTTATGACTCCACTTTGTTGATATTTTAGCATTAGGATCTGATCTGATTGCTCAATGGCTTCATTCTTGTTTTTAAGTTTTGCAAGCGATCGGTTTTGATTTATGGGGAAGTGAATGAGTAGAGAGAGAGAGAGGGAGCTTTTGTAACTCTGAACTAATTCATTGCTTGTATGTAGAGGAGAGCAATGCTTGTAGCCCTTGCACATCTTGTTTGTTCTGTAACATATATATATATATATATATATATATATTTTTTGTTTTAATGGTGAAAGTTGAAGGTACATTACATGTTTTGAAAGAACCCTCTATTTTCTTTTCAATAAAGCTACATGGACATAATTCTTGACATAATGTCACATGTCAACCTATTACAGTCAATTTTTTCATCTGATCATATTTTTTCAACATGTCAACTATTATATCACTTAATTTCTGACAAAATAGCCTTATTCTTTTCTTTTATACACAGGTAAAAAAAAAAAAAAAAAACAAATGCATTTCGGGGAATAAATGTACTGAAAAGCAAGTTTCCAGTACAAGGTTCATTGTCAGATTCGCATTTATGGATAATATTTGCAGTTTCTAAGACAAGATAGAAACTGGGGTTGGCCCATTCTGATGGCTTTTGTTGATATTTGACATGAACTTGTGAAAAAGATAAAATTTGAACCTATTTTCATATGATATTGCACACTAGAACTTGTTTTCTAGGACACACGATTTTTAAAATTTCATCCTCAAGTGTACGTTCATTTCCATTTTTTTTTTCAATTCCTTTAAGATTAATGATGCTACTTCTACATAATCCATTGTACCCTCATTTGGAGGGGACTCACATCAGATAAAATATAATATATTCGAAATGGACCCTCTCCATGGGTGTTGATACCACTATGTACAATAAATTATGTACGTGTAGTATACCCCTTCCTTTAATACATACCGTTTCTCTTTGAAACCGTGATTAAATTCTCTTTCTTTTTGCACAAATTTTGAACAATCTAAATATTCTTGTCTAGCTGGCAAGAAGAGTTTCTAATCCATTTAAATGGCCTACCCTTCTTCTTCAACTTTGCCTATACTTATCTAAATGTCATTTAAGAAAAATTGTCGTAGTAGTTTGCACCATCCAAGTGGTTCAAAATCTAATTCCTCTCATTACTTGACGCAAGTTGAATTTTGACTTTTTAGCACATTCGCCACCTTAGAATTGGTCCAGATAAGACACAATTTCATTGTTAATTATCCCAAAAAGTCAAAAAAACAATATCTCATTGATCACAAAGTGCAACCACTAACCATATTGAAACATGAAACCACAGTATTAAACACAAAAGCACATTTGTCCAACTACCAACAATCACTCTCTCTACACTACACATGGTGATTGCCGGTTTTTGTCTTACGAGTGTTGGATAGTTGTATGGTACTCCTGATAGACGTGCATGTATGCGTTGCTATCTCGAACTCGGATATACTTGAATGTGAGGGATCGAGTTATAATTTAATGACGAGCATAACTCATGTACCATTGTTAAGTTTAAAATTCAGAAGAGATTGACAACGATAAACTTACTTATAAATGGGACGGATGGAGTATAATTTAATATCTTCACTTGCCACTACTGTATATTTAACTGGTATTTGATAGAAAGTGAATTTTAATGTTAAATTTCAGTGTTCATCAATGGTAATTGAAAAATAATATTTAAACAAAAAGACCAGCAAGTCAATTGAACTTATAGAGAGAACTTTATATTTTATCCATCTCAATTAGGTAGCTTTGATTTTACATTTTTTTGGGGTTTCACAACCTTTTCGAAAAGTTTCGATGTTATCCGTAACCATTTTTTCATCATATTTTTGTCCCCAACATTTAATGAATTAACAAAATCAGACCCTATGATGAATTTCATCAACGACATATATGTTTTGTCCTAAAGCAGGCAGTTCAGCACTAGGAGACCATAGGATGTCCACTTTAGATTATTTATTTGAATGTAAGATACATACCTAGAATTCCCTTTGTAGAATCTCGATCCTTCATTTCAAACGCACAACTTAATTTCTCACATCTTTTCTATACTTTAACTTGTTAAAAGCCGTCATCTATATAAAGTAGAAGATAAAAGTGAGTTTGTGCCTCCTTTATAATACAAGCACGTCATACTTCTCTTAAATCCAAGCCCTAGTAGAAAAGAATCAAATATTTTATACCATTTCGTTGGTGCTTGCTTCAGATCATATAATGATATTTGAAGCAAACAAAAGCGTTCACATTTCCATCATTTTCAAAACCTTGGGGCTGTCTCATATTTTTTTTTTCCATACAACTCACCATACAAGAAGCGTCTTTACATCTAACTGATCTAACTCCCAATTAAATTATGTTACAACATTAATCTTATAGTAGTACACTTATTACCGGAGAACATATATTAGCATAATTAATTCCCTCCTTTTGGATGGATCTCTTAACCATTAGTCTAGCCTTGTACCTAATATTAATCTTAAAAAACCACTTTAAAGTCAATGAGTTTCTGATTTTAGGCTTTTCAACTAACACCAATTGTTGTTTTTAAGAAGATAATTCATTACTTCCATTGCCCCAACCATTTGTTTGAATTTTTTTCCCTTTAAAGCTTCTTCAAAAGTCCTTAATTCAGATCCCATTAATTATTGATAGATACGAAAGGACTCAAAGTCATCTTCTTATATCTTGCAGGTGGCCTTATCTACCTTCTACTGCCTATCCCCTGTGAGTTAATGCTCATCGAGGGGTTAAATTGCAGGTTGCAGAACACCCTCATTAGGCTTATGCAAGAACTCACCAGGATCATCGTGTGGTTCTGCCTGAGGATTCATCCCTCAATTGTTCATTTATTTCGAGTGGGAGATTCCACCTTACTGTCTTGAACCTTTAGGCTGTTACTAGGTAGGGCATCAGTAAGCACATGCTTGGTAGGGATTAAAATCAAAACTTTAATTTACGTAAAAGTCAACATTTAATTTTAATCACATATTTTATAGGATCTAAAACTTTTCAACCACACATTTCATCTACTTCTATCAAAATCTACTAAAAATCTGCTTTTAATTCCTACCGAACAGGGCTAAATATCACATCCCTTCTTATTATTACTTTGAACCCTTTCTCGCCCCATTGATCTCTTCACTACAACCTAAGAACACAAACTTGATAGATCTAGGTTCAGCTTTTAATATTTTGGTGATGAGAGTATTTTATGTATTCAATTTTTCATTTTTCCTAAAGTCAATGGCACTAGAGGGACTCCTGCCAACAAAATGCTCTGTAGTCATAACTGCTTTTCCCTGAAACAATTTCGGATGACCAGAGCTCAATAACATACATATTACTTTGTTTATCAAGGTTCTAGTTATTCTCTCAGTCATTTTGCTAGGGTGTGAACACATAAACCAATGAATTATATATGGCCAGCCAATAAGATTATCGGGAAGCTTTCTTTGAGGAGAAGGAAATCAGCGGCTTGGGGTTCTTCATTAGGAAGTGGTCAAAGATGGCAGCTGGAATACTTCAAAATTAAGAAATTATATCATTGGCTAACATATGTTGCTAAGCTTTAGGAAATTTCTGGAAAATTATGGCATAGATGTGCTGATTTTTGACAGCTTGTGTGTATATGGGTATGAGTGAGTGTCAGCATCAATATATGAATGTATGCATGCACCAGAAGGTAGTGTCATTGTTGGCGATGGCAGTGACGGCGGGCACGGGTTTGAGGTGGAATTAAGAAGATGACTGTTTGTCTTCTTTTATTTTCGGATAGGTTTAAGTGACTATACAATTTTGCCCTTCATTGAAAAGGCATATGCAGCTCACCCTTTTGGCTTCAACGTTTGAAGTGGATGGAAACTATGAGGGGGTTTGACTGTGCTAATTTATTGAAGGCTAGGAACAAAAATGCAGCCAAAATTTGGTTAGGTACACAATTGCAGCTTTTGACAAATGTTGGAGACTACGTATGCAATTTATACTTTTTTGTTGAACAAAATCTTGTTAACCTACTGGTTGTAAATAAAAAATCAAGATTTCCCAAAAAAACAAAAAAAAACTAATCCCTGTTTGGCTCCCATTTCTTATTAAAACTCATTTTCAATGACTCATTTCAGGGGATCTACAACTTTTATCAACTTTTTATTCACACATTTTATCAATTTTTATCAAAATCTAAAGGCTAGAAGTTACTATAGAAGATCCAAAATATGTGTCAGGAACTACAATCCTTTTGATCATGGCTACCATCCCACATATCAAGCCTCCGGATATCTATTCACGGAGACAGAAGAAGGAAAATTGAAATTAAATGACGTGCTTGCTTTTCTGAATTTGGAAAAGAACCCGTTGGCAAATTTTAACGAGATAATTCTTGCACTATTGAGTTTACATCTTCTGATCTTGTTGTTAAGGATCGAAACTTGAAGATAATTGCGAGGCAGGCATAAGAAATGAAAGTTGTATGCTGCATGTAGTCTTTCATGAAGCTTTCAGCGCAATAAGAAAAGGAGGTTCCCCTTATACAGTTTGGCAAATTGGCATCAACGACTTTGACATCCTAATTCAAAGTTATTAGCTTTGTTGAAGGAGAATAATGTTATTGATGTATCTCATTGGATAGTTAAACCTAATATATCAGTAGTAAAATGGGAAAAAGCTGCAGACTTTTAAAATCAGCAATAAAATCTCAAAGTTTCCTATTGAAAAGATACATTGTGATCATTCACCATCAAATTAAGATACCACCTTGGAGTACCGATAAAAAAAAAAAAGAGATACCACCTTGGAGCCACTAGGCACAGATCAAGGAATTCCATCTCTAAGTAATTCACTTCCTAGTTCCTACTACTACTACTACTACTACTACTACTACAGGGGATCTTGCTGTCAATTCCTCACCAAATCAACCAAATCATTACTCAGTCCTGGAGAATCATGGCCTCTCAAGACAATTTCCAACTACTGTTAAGCCAGATAGAGGAATCCTTATTGATCAGCCAATTGATCACACCATTTGAACATGCCATATAGAAAGTGATCAGTTCCACAACGTGGAATGTTCAGAATCAAATTCTCAAATTATTTCGGCCACTTAGACAACGAAAGCACCATCCTATCTGCAAGACTAAACAATTATTGCTGCCAAGGGGTCCCTCTTATCCTTGCAAGTCGAACAAGATCTCACAAAGGAGCCTTGAAATACCCACGCTGGATCGAAGCCATGAAAAATGAAATTTCTGCTCTCAAAAACCAATAATGCATGGAAGTTAGTCCCTAGGCCTCCTGGAATTAGTATTGTTGGTACAAAGTGGGTTTGATCGTATTAGAATCAAGGAGGATAGAACCATTGATTGCTTCAAGGCTCGATTGGATGCAAAAGGATTTACACATATCTCTAGATTTGACTATGACGAAACCTGCAGTCCGGTAGTCCGACCGACAATCATCCAGTTAGTCATTGCTCTCAGCTCGTCATTTAAATGGAAAATGAGGCAACTTGATGTTAAAAACTCATTCTTGCATGGCAACCTCAAAGAAACTGTTTATATGGACCACCTGCCGGAATTCATTGACTCTACCGAACCCGACTAAGTTTGCTTGTTTAAAAAATCACTCTATGGATTTAAGTAGGCTTTCTCATGCTTGTTCGGTCTTCTTTCTCGATGTCATCTGCAACTTGGCTTTCTTTTATTGAAGCAAATCCGATGCTGCACTATTTGTTTTGAAATTATGAGATTCGACCCAAACTACACCTGGGGTAGGGGGTGAATAGGTGATTATTCGAAATTAAAACTTAATAATTAACTAGCAACAAATAACTATTAATTATCTCCTGACTACTGCAATTCCCTAGCTCTCATGGATTGCGTGCTCATGCACTAACTTCCAGTTGCAGTTTTCAAAGCTCTCATGGACTGCGCGCTCTTGCACCAACTCCCGACTTTATGAATTCGTCTATTTCCTATGGATCAACGAAAAACCCTGCGTTCTCCAACAATTGGAACTCTAGTCACCTTCCCTTGATCTTCAATACTCTGACATATGTGTAGAAAGTAGCAATTTGGTATTTGGATTGTAGGTTTGATGTTTTCAATGCCTTGGAGACAATAAACAATGAATGTTGAAAGCTATGGATGGAGAGAATATGAAGTAATCATTTTTTTTTTTATTATCAATATTCAACCTTTTGAAAAGACGTTCAGAGGCGTTCTAGTATTTATACTCTAGGTTTAGGAATGAATGAGCAGACAAAAAGTCTTAAAAACGCGAAATTAAAATTTTTCGAATAACCCTGTCGCTAGAGCGAAAGCTGGACGACAGGCGAGCAACGGTGCGTTGCTCGAGCAAAGTCTTGACGACTGTCTAGTGAAATTGTGACGTCGTTTTTCCTTCTTTTCCATTCTCGAACCCTAGACCTAATACAACTCACTTTATAATATTTGCAACTTACTCCTTGACTTTTACAACGCATTAAATCTAGTCCATTTTGTTCACAAATTTGCCAATTATATCAAAAACCTAACATGTTCATCACACCAATGAAATCACTGCTATTATTCTCATATACATAGATGATGTTCTCAGGGAGAAACTATGAATTTGTTCAAAATTAAATTGAAAAGCTTTGCCAGGAGTTCGCAATTAAGGACCTTGGTACACTACATAATTTTCTTGGAGTGGAAAGTGAAACCTTTTTCTGATGGTTTATTCTTTTCTCAGCAGAACACGTGCTCTATTTCACAACACATGGATGGTTGAATACATTTGCTACCCTGATGACAATCAAAGACAAAGCACGTCCTTGTGATTCAGAACCTGTAGATGTAATATTGTTTCGACTGCATAGTAGGAGCTCCCACCAATGCCTTTTTTTCACGAGGCCAGATATCATCTATGCAGTCAATAAGGTTACCCAAATTTTCAACAATCCCACACTCATTCATTTGAAAGCTGCAAACCGTATCTTGAGATACTTAAATGGCACAAAAATTTTTGGTGTTCGCTGTATTGCTCAAAGTCCTACGATCTTCATGCCTTTAGTGATGCAGATTGAGCTAGTTGTCCAACTACGCGAAGAAGCACAACAGGATTTTGCGCATTTCTTGGTGTGAACTACATTTTTTGGTGTTTAAAGAAACAGCTTACCGTGTCTCGTTCTAGTTCTGAATCTGAATACAGATCCATGGCTTCCATAATAGCTGAAATAAAATGACTCACATTCCTTCTCCGAGACATTGGGGTTACATTAGCTCAATCAGCAAATTGTGTTTTGCAACAACGTCAGTGCACTTCACATGTCAATTAATCAGAAGTTTCATGCACGGTTGAAGGAAATTTAACTTGACTATCATTTTGTAAGGAGAAAGTTTCAATGGGAAATCACGTCACGCAATATATTCCCTATTTGTTTCAACCAGCGGACATCTTCACAAAGCCATTAGCCGAGGATTCATTTCAAAAGTTTAAAGCAAACTTGGTGTCCATTCTCACTCACACACCAGTTTTAGCCTTTTAGGGGGCATGTCAAGAATCACAATCCCATCGATCATGCCAACCATTCCAAATATCAAGTCTCTGGATATTTTATCATGGAGAAAATCTGGAAGACAATCCCACTGACAATGCCAGCAATTCAGCGGATTAGGCTCCTAGAATTTCCGGATTAACCATAAGTTAATTACACAGCCATTAATCACAGAAATAAAGCACAGAAATCTCCTCTGATTAATACTGTGACTGATGTAATTAGCATAGGCTTTTCCTCTATTGCAGCTTATACCTGTATATATTATCTTCAAAACTTTTCTATATAATAAAGAGCTTCTGCCACAATTGTGTTCAAATCTTATAATATCATCACAAGAATATTTCTTTGTTGGTTGTCTTTTAGATCTCTTAGAATTGCTACACTTCCTTTATTTTTTTTTGGGAGTGGATTTGGTACAATTTAGCCACTCCATATATATATATATATATATATATATATATATATATTTATTCAATTAGCTGAAAAGCGGACATGACGGTCTAACTTGATTACTAAGACAACACCACCAGACACAGCAAATCAATGTGTTCTGACATTAATTAACGTTTTGGTTAAGTGACTCAGTAGGATTAAAAACAAGTTTAGAGCATATCCAACAGGCTCTTTACTTGTCATATCCTCTTTATAGCCAATCCTCATCTTAAGAAGCTCAGCAAACTCTCTATTTTTAAGAATTAGAATAGAGTGGACTTAACTATCCAAATATAGAGAAACGATTCACTACTTTAGATACAATTATTAGGAGGAAATCTAGTGGAAAAGATGATAAAAAATGCTGAATCATAAATACTTATTGAAACAAGCAAAATCAACAATAAATACAGAGTTGGACTTTCATAAAAAAAAATTATCCCTTATTTTGAAAATTGATCAAGATGTTCTCTATAAGGAAAATATGCTCTTTATAACAAAGAGCATTGTTGGATATGCTCTTAGATGACTTATATTAAATTTCGTTATAATTTTAGTGATCACCTATTTTCAACCACAAAAAAATAGAAAAAAAAAATAAAATGCCCACACTATCTTGGAGGTAGAGATGACTAATAACTAATGTACACAAAAAAATATTTATTTCTCATGAAATTAAAGAGGACTCCTTACATTAAATGTATGGTGAAGACGGTTCACTTTGGCGATTTTTGGTGTGTTTTCAAAAGAAATCAAATTCGAAAACAAACCATTTTTGCTGTTCAATTTGATCACAAACCACGGCTTACCTTGCAGTATAAATAATGTCTTTCAAAAAAGTTATAACATAAATGAATTGGTCTAAAATCCTAAATAGAAGCATAGAAATACATTAATATTGGTCACAAATTCTCAATACAAGCTTAGTGCAAAACAAAAAATACTAAACACAAATATTTTTAGCTTGTGTTCGCAGGACTAGGCTGATATTTTTGGTGTCTGTAAAACCTAAATGAGTGTTATTCTTATATTTAACTAAGAAATAAGCATAAAGCTATTATATTAATCCCCAGTTATACATAACAAAACATATCACTTAAAAAGATTTTATTTTTAGTTTTATTTTTTTGTATATCATGAAAAAAGTACAAGTAAGTCTTGAAAGCACTTTCAGAACTTCCAAAAGTAGCAATGCCACAAAATACTGAGTGTAAACCTTGAATGAAGCAAATCCGATAAATGTAATTTCTTCTAGATTTTCTAGAAGAAAACTCACATTCCTTTTTAAGAAAATTAAGATCAATAAGGGCCACTGAATTCACCATTGCCTCCATTAAGAGCCACATGGATCCTTTCATGCCTAGTTGGGAGAGATTCTTGTTTTATATAATTCAACGACTCCCAATCAATGGTACAATTTATTCCAATTTAGAGATAGAGAAATGAAAATTGAAAAATAACTTTTTGCAATAGTCAACAAACGCTGCAAAAACAATTATTGAACATTGCTAAATGTTATATATTAAGAGTTTCAGTAAGAACATTGAACGTTGTAATGCTTAAAAAAAGTTGCAAAAACTGAAAGTTTTCGCAACATTCAAAGAATGTTGCAAAAAGCAAAACTTTTTGTAAGAATCAATGAATGTTGAAAAATGCTATATATTAAGACACTGAATGTTTCTATAGAATAATTTTTTTAACAACGGTCAATAAGCGTTGCAATTTTTTTTTTCGCAACAGTAAATGAACATTTTAAAAGGCGACATTAGAAATATGCATTTAAAAAATATTGAGAAGCTCTGCCCAATAGTGCTCTTTGAGCTTGATTGCTCCGAGCCAATCCCTGATAGTATATTGTCAAATCTCAAATATGATAACCAATGACAAGAATATTATGATAAACCCCTTTAGCAACACTCAATTACGAATGTTGCCTTTTGCAACATGCAAAGTGTCATTTTTGTTGTAGAGTAAATATCAAACCGACCCATTCAATTTTTCTTTTGACATTGTTGATCCTAAGTAAAATATCAATAATTTCAATTTTAATTAAATATTTTGGTTTTTTTACAACACTTGAATGGTCAATAAGATTTTATAAGCAATAAATATATTTGGAAAACCATCCAATCTTTCAAGTAAGTCAATATATGAAAATCTACCTTTGTTTCTTTGGTAAAACAATTTTGCAAAATTTTTATATCTTGAAACAAATCATAGCCATCAAGATCAGAATAATTCAATGATTTAGAAGAATCTTAAGATGATCACAACATGGTTTATAATTAGCATCATCCATGGTATTCAACTTCTCACAAGAAAGCTAAAGCTTTTTTTTTTTTTTTTTTCAATGATACAATAGCTTAATCAATATATATAAAGGAAATAATTGGTTCGAAAATATACTCGAGGTGATAGTGCATNTTTTTTTTTTTTTTTTCAATGATACAATAGCTTAATCAATATATATAAAGGAAATAATTGGTTCGAAAATATACTCGAGGTGATAGTGCATTCTCTATAGTGGCAATCATCAAAATGTTTCTTCCTAACAATGATACATTTTACTTGAAATGCATTTTTAGTACCAATTTCTTTAGCAAAAATTGTGGTATCATTGAATCCACCCCCTATATTTTAAAAAAAAGCAATCGACCCTTTCAATATTTCAATAGAAACGTCAATAAGCATATAATATGATAGCAAGTGTTTGTTAATTAAGTTAACAACATACAATATCTCATACCATACAATCATAGCTACTAAAAATTCAAAATCTCCAACTTATTGGATTTCTAAAACTAGCTTGACAACTTTCACACAATGAGAGATCTCTTCCATGAAAATTTATTACTAACAAATCTCTAAATTTTATATCAAGATTATCCCAAGGTTTTGGATGATAAATGTGAGATGAAATGGATTTATTATCACCTAATTCACCTGCATCCTCATTTGTATAATATTGCTTATGTACTTAGTCATCAACAACTT
>CAIGRR010384360.1:0-13068 GCA_903798365.1 Fraxinus sp. 1973-6204
GAGAGAGAGAGAGAGAGAGAGAGAGAGAGAGAGTTTAATTTAAAATATTTAAATATGAATTATTAATTAAAACCTGATGTCTGTATTATTAAACTTGATTCTTGATTTATGAAAATGAAAACTTAAAACCCATTCTAGCTGTAATTTCCTCAATATTTTAACTCCCTTTTGGGCCCACTTATATAGAGTAACCCATTTCTTATTTGTGGCCATAGGGTGCTGATTTTATAGGAGAATCATCTTCCATAGCATTGTTGAACTTTCGATGTGAGATGTGTAAATACAACTAACAATATAATATATAAATTCACTGGTTGCCGCTCCCAGGGCACATCTCCAAGTGGTAAAAGGAGAATGTGGAAAAGCTCCAACTTTGTTTGAGGCTGCTGCGTCAAGTGTTCGAATCCTGAAATATGGATTTGACCCTTGGGTAAGTGCAAGTGTACAAGTAGCCTTCCACCCTGTATCCTTAGAGGCATAACCTACGATTTAGCTCCTTCACCAAATTGGATTAATATTGCAAAAACATATGTGAAAATTTGAAGACAGTGAAAAAAGCTAATAAATCAAACATGTTATTTAGAGCAAATGAAAAACAAATATAAACATAATTCGTCAAATATAAGTCAAATTGAACATAATCATTCCAGACACATTCTATATGTACAATTTGGTAAGGGAAAATGCAAATTTAGGTTATAGTTAGTTGAAAATTTGACAGGGAAATGAAAATTTGTAATACATGTGATAATTTGTAAAGAAATTATAGACAAATTTTAATAAATTAGAAAAGTTAAGATTTTTGTAAAAGACGCGAGGGAGAAAGTATGAAAGAGTAAGAGAAGAGAAAAAGTTCAAATTTATTGTGATTTTGTCCTTATTTTGTGGGGATTAAAATCTTGTAAATTTTGATAAAATTTAAAAATTTGTAGATTTTATGAAATATGTTATTAAAATTAATTGTTAACTTTGATTTAGATTAAAATTAAAATATCAATCGATACCAAACATGACTTTATCAAATAAATAAATTCCAAAAGTTTGGGTGTCACATGACCCCCCTCCTCCCCCACCTTGTGTCCGACAGTGACGGTGGCTTTCCTTTCCTGCTTGGAGGAGTACATACAAGAACAATAAATCAACACCTACAATTGTTTAACGGGGGCTTAGTTAAAATTAAATCAACACTTGAGATGATTCCACGTGGTTGACTTGTAGCCCTTGATTTAGGCTAATTGGCTTTCTTTCATAGGCCCCCAAACACCTACAATTGTTCAACACCAAACAATAAATGTTCTGTCTATTTTTAAGCACCAAATTTATTTTCATTTTGAAACCAAACTTTAAGGATGTCTCTTTACTTTAAGGATGATTATTTAAAATAGAGAACATTTATGCTCTATGGCAATTTAGAGGACATTTATGCTTAGTTTGGTAAGATTCGTGGAGCAATAAATAAGGTTATGTTTGGTATTTACTTCTGATACAATCATCTCAAATTGAACAGATTCAACTTGCCTTTAAAAGTGCACTAAGCCAATCTCATCGTTGCTAGCCATCTTCCATGCACTAAAAGAACATTGAGAAAGAGTCTCAGTCCCGATCACTACGGAACAAGTCTAAAAAAAAAGGTGGAGAGTCGAGTTTAATTGGCCATATACTTGAATTGGTCCTACTAGACTCTACTCATTTATGATCGCGAGTCACCTTCGAACTCTCTTTGACCGTTTTGACTCCACTATGATGATATCTAGAATAATATCATAATAGAAACCAAAAAGCAAACAGAAAAATATGGATAAAAAAATAGGAGAGTTGAAACGCGAGGAAAGAATGTTGAAAAGGTATTCATAAAAAGAATTACCTTTTATAACTAACAAAACCGCGTAATGAATATCTTGCTTTTAAAATTCACCTGGGGATAGAAAAAAGAAACTCAATCCCTATAAAAGGAATAACAAATAATAATTTAATTGGATGGTCGTTGACTATAAATGAGAAAGAACTGCTTGTCTGTGAGTATATGTTGTGTGTTTGGAGGGAAAAGATTATAATAAAATTATTTACAGTAATAAAAGACTAAGTTCTTCAAGACATGGAAAGGAAAAAATTTCATAAGAATTATGTGATCCTAATTCTTTTGGAAGGTTTACAAATTATGTGAATTGGGCAGTTTGTGAGGAAAAAATTATCTCTCTCTCTCTCTCTCTTTTCAATTTTCTGCTATATATTGGTTCCACTCTACTTTCTTCAAAACTCCTTTTTCCCCTCAAGAATTTTTTCCTCACCATTGTTGCAGAGATGGAAGAAATGGTTTCTTTATGGAGTTATCAAGAGGTAGGCCACTCACTCATGGTTGATTAATTTTCTTGTTTTGCCTAGGCAGATTTATCAGTGTTTATATTATATGCAAATTTGTTCTTATGGTGCTATGATCCTGGACATTGCATCTTTTTTATGTTGACTATGAAAGCTTCTTTGTCATAGAATTTGTAGACATTTCTCTCTTTGCTCGTCACGCTCCCTGCCTTCGTGCATTTGTGTCTGTCTGTGGAAAATGGAAGGCTTTTAACACATTTGGGATGCAAGAGTAGTCATGATCAAGTAAGAAAGTCGCATAAAAATTATGTTGTCATCCTGTCCAGCCGTATCTTGGTACATTACTAGATTTTGTGCGCACACGCGCGCTTATGTGTGTGCCTGAGAGTGCGTGTGAACGTTGATGGTATATTTGGTATGACAGGATATTGATCTGATATGTCATTACAATCTTACTGCCTGATTCAGATATGACATCCATGATCGTGTATACGTTCGTGTTTTCGTTTTTTTCAAAGGATTTTCTCTCTCTCTTTTTTTTTTTTACAGAATATTGATGAAATGAATCAGAAGCTCATGTACGCGATTCTTGAACTTGAGAAATTGAAAGTAGATGCAAGCGAGGAATCAAGGAAGAACAAGGAATACGTGAAGCAGTTAATCCAACTCCTAAACATTACCATTCAAGAAAGAGATGAAGCTCGAAACCAACTTCAGAAATTACTAGAGAAGTTTATGCTAACTTCATCAAACGAAAGTTCGAATATTCTTCCACAAATTCGTGTCGATAATCCTCTTCTAAAACCCCGCAAAACAAATTCTAGCTTAAATGAGTCCACTCAGTCCAACATTTCTTCTCTAGTTGATGTGCTGTTTGATGCAGTATCATTTCCTGAATTCTCAAACTTCAACATGCTTTCAAGCAATCAGGTCACTTCCGGTGTTCCAAAGATCTTCAACATGCTTTCAACCAATCAGGTCCCTTCCGGTGTCCCAAAGATCGATTGTGCCTCTTTGATTATTGACAACCTTGTCAAGGGAAGAGTTCTGCCTCAGACAGGAAAATTACTTCGGGCTGTCGTTGAAGCCGGGCCACTTCTTCAAACACTTCTGGTGGCTGGCCCGCTACCTAGGTGGCAAAATCCTCCCCGGCTTCAGCCTTTTCAGATTCCTCCAGCTCCTATAAAAGGCTATGATCAAGAGAATTTTGCCCAGATGTCTTGTGGATCTTCACAAATTTCATCAGCACCTATGTTAAATTTCGCAAATGTACCTCAGGGATCTAGTTTACACAATGGTTTAATGATGTCTACCTCAACAGATGCTTACAGTTGTATACCTTTAGCCAACGGTCAAAGTTTCTACCGGAAATTCGAAGGGTATCCTCCTTCCAATCTTTCTGTGCACGAGCCCGGTGGAGGTGTAAATTCATTCATTGATAGTGATTTGAGCTTAGATTCTTGATTTCATAAAATTTCAGTTCCTTCTGTTAAACATCCATTTTTATTTTTAAGCTATATTTTCCAATCTAATTCAGTTCCTACTGCTGCTCTTTCTTGGACTAGTTCCATTAAGTTTCTGGGAACGCACGCGCAACTTGTTTCGTTAAGACTAATATTGGTTTAATTATCAACCATAAAAATCTTATTTTCACTAATGGAGATGACAAAAAAGAATAAGAAAAAGTCCCATTTTGCTGTCATATGTCAATAAAATTAGTTCATATGACCGAATTTCCGACGTATGTTCCACCTCAGTTCCTTGTTATCTCCTTTGTACTTATTAATTAAATATTTACTATAGATTAGGACAAATTCTTTGTATTTTCTTAGTAATGATCACCTGTGTTAGCTGTTTCATTCGATCATTGTAGACTTCAAAAATATGGTTTTCTTGATTAGTACATTCTTAAATTTTCAGAAAACAGATTTGTTTTTATAATGTTCGAATGTCCAACACCTTCTCCAGGGACTGAACTTTCTGACTGGAATCCATGGGTTGTGGTTTCGGTTGCCGTGGTTTGCATCATAACCCTTTTCTTCAGTTGTTTTAGGATTCTACAACGACAATGTACGCCGTTTCTTGCAGTAAATCTGTTGAGAAATTCCGTCCAAAGACGACGCCTAGACGAGAATCCTGAATCTTCTCCTTCGCTGCAGTATGAGAGCCAGGGTCTCAACTCCTATATTATGCAGTCAATTCCCATAACTCAATTTGAAAAAAGTAAGGATGGAGAATCTTGTGCAGGCAATACAGATTGTGCTGTTTGTTTGGGTGAATTTGAAGAAGGGCAATGGGTGAAGCATTTACCAAATTGCTCTCATGTATTCCATGTTTCTTGCATTGATACATGGTTTCAAACACATTCAAGCTGTCCACTCTGTAGATCGTTCGTCTACAATCCTGCGATGCAGCATGAATGTTCAGTGTCGATTTACTCGTTGCTAGGAGCTCTACATCGCGAAGATTTCCTTCGAGAAAGATCCGAAAACTACCAAGTTCCAAGGGCACAAATATTACAACAGGTTTCACTTTGAATTGATGCAGAAAATGGCTGTTGAATATAGTAGCAGAATCAGTCATTTTGTGTTTTTCAGAAGATGGGCAGTAACTAATTGAGAATTTCAGAACCCGTTCACGGAACCGTATGATTCGCAGTACGGAAACAATGGACGGTGCAATGAACAAGATTTTAGCATTTTTCATTTCTTTAATAATGTCTACTACTATATAATTTAATGTCCCAAATAGTTCCTCAGTTTGATTCTTCAGTAGATCATAACAAATCACTTTTCGAAAATTTTCTCCTTATGTTGCCCATCAAAGAAATTCTGACCTCTAGTCTGAATGGTTTGTAGATTCCGAGCAGCTATAGTAATTGAACCTAATGAGATAGCAATGGATCATTCTACATGTATCGAATTTTTTAATCGAATCTTTTACCTACTACTCACAATAGGGGATGGGGACCAAACTGTTGGAATTTTTAAATACACGTGGGCTTCGCGCATTATGTGAGAGGAGGTAATCCATGATGTACAAATCATTATGTAGAAATGGATTAATCCGATAGCAATTACAACCCAAAAAGTAATTATGGGATATGTCCCTTGATTTTTCATTCTTTTCTTTTGCCTCATCCCGCTTTGAGGAGGAAATAAGCATTGAAAAATAAATAAGAATTATCATATCATAGCGTCTAGCTATTTTTCGCGGGACTCTAAATCACCGATTAACACAAGAAGTTTTTAATTAAAAATAAATACAACTCATAAAATGAAAATAAATTCAACTACCCATTTACATAATTTATAAAAGCTTAATTGATTACTAGAAATAAAAAAATCAGTTTGTAATTAATATACGATTTCGTAGACTGGCTAAAATTTCCTATTGAAAGCGAAAACGTTGACCTTTATTAATCTATCCAACGGTTAAGGTTGGCTCCTGTTGTGTAAGTGTAACGCAACTAACTGAACGTAAAGTTTCAGGTAAATCAATCAAAAATAAATGTTGGTTGACCAGTGGGCCCCAGTTCTAGTCTGACGTGGCTCCCTTGCAGTATTAACAACGTTATAAACCTAGACAAAGCAAAAATCTCGCCGGCTCTCCGATCAAATCAGATCAAACGTCGAAAAGCCCAACAAATTTTCACTCTCACCGGTACTAATTTCACAAATCGACTTCGCATTACAGCTATTTTCCGCGTACTGTTCCGATTCTTGGTGAGTGTATGTATGTGGATTCTTGTTTATGTTGAATATATTGATCCTAATTATTTCTATATTTTTGGGTTTTGGTGATGCGGTGAAGAGGGGTGGCGGAGGTGGATGGTATATGGCGGAGCTGCTTCGAAAATGGAAAGAGAACAAACTGTTCAAAGTGGTTTTTGCGGTGACTGGAATCATGTCCACTCTCGTCGTCTATGGGGTCTTACAGGTAAAGTTCTCTCATTTATACCAGTCATTATTTTGGAAGTCAATTACATTTTTCGATTTTTAGCTTTAAATCACTAGTAAACAGCACATTAAATAATTGTTACTCTGGATATCGGATTTGTGGAATCTCTTTATCTAACAATTCTATGGATCGTCAAGTTTCCCTTACTGGGATTTGATTATTTGCTTTGGGAAGAAAATAAAAGATACATAGAGTGAAAGGTATGTTAATGCACCGGTTTTATCGTTTAAATTGCACAGTTTTGGTGCACTTTGTAGTAGCTATACTGATAAAGGTACTTTCATAGACCACAATTCCAAAATCTTCTTATTGCTCTATGTATCCAGTATCTATTAGCTTTATAAATGAGAAATCTTATAAAACAAAGTATATTTGAATGCCTAAGTTTGTTTTAGCTAATCTTATGAATCTTTTCCAGTTTCTAGTTGACTGAGAATGGTAACTGGTTGAAACCTAAGCATGATCAGATATTGAAAGGACGTCATGAAATTGATATCAGGGTGCGGTGGTGGTGATTTTGGATGCTTTATTGGAGGAAGTGGTGGTTTTGATGATCGATTTGGTGTGCTAGCTGTGGCTGTGATCTTGATAGCGGCCTAGCAGCTGCCATAGATTAGAGTTGGGTTCATATGTGAAAACAGCAATGGTGTAAAATTTAATTTTTTATATAGAAAAAAACTAATGTCACTTTGGAACAGCCCGAAAAGGTAAGGAAGGCATTCAATTTGAAAAGGGGAAATTAGCACACAACATTCCTACCTTTCACTATTATGGTACAAAACGTTCCTACCCATTCATTTTTTGGCATTTTCACCCTTCATTACACCTTTGATCGTGCAAAATGTTCTTTCCGTCCATTTTCGCCCAACTTCTACGTTAAGTGAACGTGTGTGGTCAATTTTTTTCAAAAGAGAAGGGTATTCTCATCTTAGAACATTTTTTCCTTTTCTTCCCTTCTATTTTTCCCATTTCTTCACTAACACAAATTAAACAAAACCCACCTAACAAGGTGCAGAAATATCATAGATTTAGCAATAGAGAAATCCAGTAAATACCAGAATCACAATAAATCATCAAGATTATACATGCATTATGAATCAAGAACTTAGATGCACTAATATAATAGAGATTTCCACATCCAAAAAAGGGAAAACTTGTCAAGAATCCAGACATCAGTTTATAAAACCCCAATTATAGAATTCAGGAAAGAAGAACGCACCTCGCACTAGGGGCCCTCCTGGGTACTTCAGGCTCAAACTCCACATGCAAGCCCAAGAACCCATCAAATCGATCAAAGGTAACATGATTAACATGTTGCACATCAGTCGGCCATCCAATCTCAATAACACCTCGACCACAATTGGCGTTGCTGACACAAGAAAACTCTTCTCTATCCGTCTTGCAAGACAACAAAAAACTCTTTCAAAAGAGTCACCAAAAGTGTCAAAAGAGACAGTTGATCCATCCTGTCCTTCTCCCTCTTCTCCTTCACACTATTTTCCCCCTCTTCTATGTCACCGCCCGACACACCAGAAACCCCCTTGCCCGCATATAACTTAGTCTGATGAAACAATATGGCATTATGAGTAGGTGTGGATATTGAAGGAGAGAAGAGGAAGATGAAGAGTGGAACGCCTCTGTCATCCTTACAAGGGTTGAGCAAATCAATAACTGGAAAAATATGCATTTCACATATGACATGAGGGAAAAAAAAGGGGAAAATGTTCTAAGACGATAATACCCTTCCCTTTTGAAAAAAATTTGACTACACACGTTCACTTAACATAGAATTTGAATGAAAATGGACGGAAAGGACATTTTGCGCAATCAAATGAGTAATTAAGGGTAAAAATGTCAAAAAATGGAAGGTATGGACGTTATGTGCTAATTACCCATTTGAAAAGAGGAATTGTGCATGTGCACGCATCCTTTTTAGTGCTTGTAAAAGCCAAATAACAAACCCAAAATGTTTAGATGAAAGCCAATCTGAAAAAGGGGGATCATGCAATAGTGCATGTACATGCTTCTAAAAGCATTCTCATGTATTTCATTTGGAGTGTTGTATGGTTTTTCGAAGAATGAGTTTGGTATTAGTAGCTAATTTAACTTTCCTTGAACACATTGAAGCCAAGTTTCGGAAAAATTAGTTAAGATGTTTGGGACACATTTAAATAACACTGATAGATGAATTAGTGAAGAAACTGATGTAAATTAATATTAATGACAAATTTAGAGGACGATATCAATCTAAAATATCCTGAAAAATAAAAATGATAAGTATCTTTGTGATTTAATTGTGGGAAATGGCTCTTGTTAGGGTAGATTGGAAGAAGAGATGATCCAGGACAAGTATTAGATAAGATTTTGTTAATTAGTTAAGTTGAGTTGTATATGGGAGGAGAAGGAAAAAGAAAATGTCTTGCAAGAAAGGGACAATATATCCAAATGTTGCATTTTCAGTGTTGTTACTTTGCTTATTTCTTAATGAGAAGATGGTAAAGAAGAACATGGGATTATCTAGCTAACCATGCACTCTTTTTCTTGTTGGATAAGGAATTTGAGTATTTTTCTCCATCACGGTCTATATCGACATCCACGCTACGTTGCCTCATCATGTGGATACTTTGTTAGAATGTCTTTCTGTCTGCTTCATGCAAATGATCACAAAGGGTTGATCTCTGGTTCGCCTATCTGTCTATCTTCTAAGAGAAGTCGTATTAATATTGCTTAGTTTAGTATTTTTTTCTCCTTTGAAATAAGAAATATTTTATTATCATGGTTGTTAATTGTCAGTCTTATTGTGGTTCAGAAACCGAAATTATTTCTACATAAATTAAGAGGGTGTTTGGTGGGGATTAAAATTGGATTTTTAGTAGATTATGATAGAAGTTTTTGAAATATGTGATTTAAAAGTTATAGAACCCATGAAAAATGTGATTAATATTGATTGTTTGTCTTTGACTTAGATTAAAATATGATTTTAATATGTACTAAACAGGGTCTAAATGAAATTTGTTTCTTGCAGGAAAAGATTATGAGAGTTCCATATGGACCGCACAAAGAGTACTTTAAATACTCACTGTTTCTTGTCTTCTGTAACCGCATTACAACATCTGCTGTATCTGCAGGAGTTTTACTGGTAACTCCACTTTAATGCTTGATTCATCAGTTTTCTTACTTTTACCAAGCTCTCACATTTAATTCAAGTGTCCTGGACCTGTAAAATCTCGTCATATTAATATGATTTAGTCCTGCTGCCTGTCTTACTGCTAGGCGGGTATAATTCACCAAATGTACGAGGTAGATGTCAAGACATTTTCTGTATTTTAATTGTTTGTTCATTTTTTCTTGTCATTCTCTTCTCTAGGCGAGTGGGAAGGCCCTAGACGCTGTTGCTCCGCTTTACAAGTATGGTATAATATCAGTGTCTAATATACTTACGACAACATGTCAGTATGAGGTAAGCTGTGCTCCCTTCTGCTGAAAGACAGATTGAATATACACTGTTTTTCAAATTTCCAGCATAAACATGTTCTTTTATTTAGTTAGTGTAAATGATATTTTGTATTTACTTTCGAGTTTTAAGATGCAAAGAAAAATGTGTAACATGAACTTTTCTGGCTATGCTTGATCCAGGCACTGAAATATGTCAGTTTCCCAGTGCAGACACTGGCAAAGTGTGCCAAAATGATACCTGTAATGGTAAGATAGTAGTATTGTTAGTCATTGAGGAAACAGAAGTAAAGAACTTTAAGTTACCATTCTGTTAATAATTGCCATTATTTTGTTACGAAGGCTTAATTTAAAATTTCTAATGTTTACGAGTCTTCTTTGTTTTACCTTAAGGTATGGTTTGGCAATTTGGCCAATATTGTCCTTGCTTGATGCATTTGCCAATGGTCATTAATTTCCCGTCCCATTCATTGCCTATGAATGTAATATATTTTTCTTTTGATTTAGTTTTTTCGTATCCCTATCATAACTTTGCAGTGTCTCTAATCTTACTTCTTTGATCACCTTTCAAATGGAGAGTACGAAGTTGACCACCAAAACCATTAGATTGAATATTGTGTTTAGCAGCATCCATACTTTAATTTCATGTTGATTATTTTACTCTTAATTCCACTGCTTGTATTAAGTTTACTATGCCAGGTATGATACGAGTTTGATCCTGACCAATATGAAGTCATAGTGCATTAATCTAATCAAGCCAATACACATCAATAACGTGCCTCATAGAAGTTATCCTCTTGCTTATTTATTAAGAAAAAATGAAGTCTTCTTCTTGGTTTGTTCTTATTCAGAGTTCATTTCGTGTACATAGGCAGTTCTACTACCATTTGCATACGGCATACCATGCATTTTCATTTTGACTTTTCCCCTCATTTTTATTAATTTTCTTTCCCCATCTTCCCATGCAGATCTGGGGCACTGTCATCATGCAAAAGAAGTACAATGGGCGTGATTATCTACTTGCCTTTTTGGTGACTCTTGGATGTTCATTGTTCATTTTATACCCGGTTAGACTCTCATTCAATTTTTGGAATTGAAATGACTGTGTCAAACACTATTGGATTTGCATCAGTAAACAAAAATTTGGGTGCCACAGATTTCTTGGTGTCAATGAATTTGAAGTATCATAATAATTTTTGGATTTGTTTAATCATTTAACGGTAAGAATACAGACGTCAAAGGCATTTGTTGTCAGTTACCTTTATAGATAACTTGTTAAGCAAAAAATTTCATCCTCCAAGGTGCATTTCTATGTTCTTTGTGAAATAATAAGTTCCTACATGAAAATAAATCTTGCAAGACATTATTTCTTTTTAAAATTTTCATCAGCCTTCTTTTCTTTTTTGAACCCCATTTTCCTCCAACTATAACCACCACCAGAATTACAGTCGACCAAAATGCAAATCGACCACTTGAAACAGTCGCCCGTCTACTACAATTAGCCACAAACCCTAACACACCCTACCCAAATCCGTACCTGCATCACCGCCGCAGAACTCCAGCCACCACCACGACGTTGCCGCCACTGCGTTTACCGATTCAACCACGACCTCTACCTTGTCGCCGAAATCAAATCCAGCCCCAACACCTGCTACCATCCAACACTTCATTCACCTCACCGACAGCAAGCAATGCTCTCTCGCGCGCCGCCAGAACAATCCACCATAAACGGAGAAGTAGAACTCTAATTGCATCTTCAATCGGCAACCCAATAGCCACGGCCACAGTCGACTCACTGGCCTCAGAGTTTTGTTTATACGATAGCTTGTCGTTTGGGCCCTATTTTCTTGATTTGGTCCTCAGTTTTGTCGAGAAAATGTGGGCATTAGTTTGGGCTTTTATCCTTTTCTTTGTTTAGTTAATTTTTGTTAATTGGGCTTCCGTTTTCTTAGACTGTGTAATTTATTTTAGTTGAAAAAAAAAGTGTGAAAAAAAGAGAAAAAAAATTGAAAAAGAGGGGTATTTTCTAATGTTAATTGGAGTGAGTTTTTGTTGTTTGACGGTTGATCAAACAATTCGATTGCCGCCTTGACATCGTAGTAGTGCCAAATGGAAAATCATGATTGGGGCATTGTTGGACTCTTTTAAGTCTCGCGAGTAACAATTTTATTGTATTGAACATGTACTTTTATTTTAGTTTTTTGGCTTGTCAATTTTAAGAAAAAAATGTTATGGCGTAAATACCAAACGTTAGGAGTCCAATTGTTAACAAATGGAAGGAAATTTCTTCAATTTTTATTACATTTTAATGAACTCCTATCGTTACTTGAATATACTGAGTATTTGCTTTTCCAAGTAGACCAAGTGCCTGCTGTTTCCATGCTCACATCTATTAATACACTTAGCACAGCATTGGTCTCAAATAAACTATTAAGACATCCTAATATTGCTATACAAGTAGCAGTTGTTTCTTGTCTGGGTGAAATACGGTCATCACAGCACCCGATCCTTCTTTCTGTGATGAAATAATGCAAGACATTTTTCCCTCGATTACATCCTCATTTGCATTTCTCACGAGCACATTCATCAATTTGTATGCTACGACAGTTAGGATACTAGATACTATGGCTATTGCGAAGTATTGCCTTATCATGTTGGACNTTTTCCCTCGATTATATCCTCATTTGCATTTCTCACAAGCACATTCATCAATTTGTATGCTACGACAATTAGGATACTAGATACTATGGCTATTGCGAAGTATTGCCTTATCATGTTGGACCTAGATTGTAAACGTATAATAATTGACATGTTCCAACACTTGTAGCTTTAAACGAAAATCATTTAGGGAATGTCTTCACATCCATAGAGACTATCATGACCTTTACATTGGAAGAAAGTGACGATATTCCTCTAGATTTGATCACTCTTCTTTTGGATATTGTTCAAAATAAACACATGGAGAGTTCTCCTATTAAATTTAGCGTGGTGGAAAGACTTTTTGAGGAGTGTGCTGACATGATCAAACTTAAATTGTCACGAGCTATAAAATCTTTAGAAGCTTGTTTAAATGATTACAGTACAGTTCTTTCCTCCATTGTCACAGAAGTCGAGAGTTGTGAATAGTGTATTGTGTTCCCTATTGTTAAGGGATATAATCCTACATCGAATAAAGATGTAGACACAGACCAATTACTAAAGATCTTGGACTACTCTTAATAAGGTTGACCTTTTAAGATGGAACCCCAAATCTTAACATGGTATCAGAGCCTATTATGCTCCAACGAGCGATTCGATCCTGTTAAGACTCTAAAATAAGCACGTAAATTTCAAGAT
>CAIGRR010384412.1:0-19335 GCA_903798365.1 Fraxinus sp. 1973-6204
ACAGGTCATGAAATAACTTTGTACTGAGCGGCAAGTATTCGATTACAAGGCACATTTTTCTGCTACATACAAACTATCTACATCCTAAATTCTTATCTCTTCCCACTTTACAGAAAGATATTGATTCTATCTCTTGAAATTTCACAAGCTCATCGAATCCACATTTCACGGCTGCAAACTACCTATCTTTATAAAACCCGTGTCCTCAAATCATACCATCTAAAAGTTTAAATTGTTATGAGTGTTTGATTTTCAACACCCCTTCTATCAAAAATGTGATCCTTGAACGTGTAATTTCATAAGCGAGATTCGTATCTACCGTGTCTAAGGTTGAAGCTAATCGAGGTTCTTCCTATAAATACTCATATAAGGCTTGACTCTTAGCAAGCCCCAATTCAAAAGCTTTGTTTTCTGCATTTTTATCTCTTTAGTTGACAGTGAAGCTATAGCCAGCAAAAATGGCCCTCATGCCCACCCACGGTGATCGAAGAAGGAGCCATATCCACGATCCCATCTATGAGTTACTCGAATACGAAACTCTCCTCATGCCACCACATGCTCCATTCCATAACCAAACAAGGCAACTGCCTAGTCCCAAGATCGAGTGGAAGGAAACCCCGGAGGTATACATGTTCAGAACTGATCTTCAGGGATTCAAGAAAGAAGAAGTAGAAGTGCAAGTGGAGGATTGTAATGTTGAACCACTTATTTATTTGAATTTTTTTTTTCAACACGACCTCTTACATGCCAATTTTCTTAAATAGGCAGTGCCAAGATTTGGACTCAAGGGCGGATAACCTTATTTATTTAAATTCATGTCTTGGACAGGTAAAATTGTGAAGATAAGTGGCGAGAGGAAGGCGGGGAAAGAAGAGAGACAAGATAATTGGCAGTACGTTGAGTGCAGCAGAGGCAAGTTTATGAGTGCATTTTCGTTGCCTGAGAATTGTAGAGGTGATCAAGTGAAGTCATCAATGGTTAATGGAGTGCTCACTGTCACTGTGCCTAAGAGGGATGTGAAGCACACTCGTCATGTCCAAACTATAGATATTAATGGGTGAAATTTTCGGTGTTATGTATAAGGGAAAGAGTAAAATGTGATGTTAACATTTGTATTTACAAATAAATTCTCTGCATAATAATCTAGTACCTAAGAATTTACAAATAAATTCTCTCTCTCTCTCTCTACTCTCTGGTCTCTTGTTCCAGGCAGAATTCCTCAATTTTCATTTCTTTACAAGTCGAATTTTTGGAGCACTATAAATTTCTAATTACAAGCTTAAGCCTCCGTTTGACTAATTTAAATACTTTATACATGGGCAAACTTTATTTCTAATCAAACATTTAAATGAATTAACAAGAATCATCTACTTATCTACACTCATTTAAATTTATTTATGAACTAAATCATTTATAATTTTTTGCCAAACGGACTATAAATTTTGTCTTTTAAAGGGTAAATTCTATTTGTAGCAACTATACGTTCACTTAATCTAAATACGGTAAAAGTACTTCAATTTTATTCAATTGGATAATTATACTTTAATTTGATTTTAATTGGAAAATTTCGTCTAATTCAATCACTTGGATTGACGGGCATCAATCAATCTAACAGTCAAAAAATAATATCCGTCATTTATTCACTCAAGCAGTACTTATTCCAAGTTATAAACTAACTCTCACGTGAGATGAACATAATTTATTAACGACACATCAACTGTTTTTCATGTGAAATATGACGGAGTTATCTAATTAAAATAAAATCAAAGTGTAGTACCTACCTAATCAAAATAAAATTAAAGTGGATATATTTGATTGAAATCAAATTAAAGTATAGTTATTCGATTGAACAGAATTGAAGTATATTTGCCTGGTTGACATTAAATGAAAAGATAATTATCAAAAGCAAATTTGCCCCTCTAACATTAATGAATATATTCTCAAACTTGTTTTTGATGATGATATAGAGGAAAGAAACAAAAAGTTAGAAATTGCGGTTGCGGATAAGTTTACTTCTATTATTAAATCACCAAAATTGGAATCAGAAACCAAAGTTCATACTCCATCATAAGCTGTAAAAATCTCTCGATGAAGAAGTGAATGATTTATCTCAGCTTGTTAAACTATTTTAGAACAATCTCTATGTCAACAAATGAATAGGCTAATGGCCTCAAGCTTGCCTACTAGTCATATTACGTTACAGTGACTCACTTAAGGTTTCGGGTCACCGCTCTTTATGAAAGAATTTAATTGGTTGGTGAGTTCGACTATGACAGATTGTCATGATACTTAAGCACATGTCCTACGTCATCGCTTCATCTTCTTGATTGGTTGGTTTGGACGATGTTGGTCAATGAGAATACCTTTTATGTCATATCATGATGATGTTTCCACATAACGTCTTCAGTTGTTTGATTCTGATCTCTATCAACGGAGTCTTGGGGTGGATGTTTCAAATTGACATGTCCAGTCTCTTCGACAGGAAGGGTCTTTTTACCAAGACAAGAAGACCCTAAATTGATCCCACTTGAATTTCAGCTCGATTCTGACATGACAACATAAGTATACATGCGAGTCTTCTAAATAGCTCTAAAAAAAGCCCAAGAAACCCCAGTTTGGCCAAATTTTGACTTCCTAATCAAATTCGGAAGTTGGTCCCGGCAGTGCCACCCTTGGTACATTTTTTATTTTATTTTTTTGAACCGCTGGCATGTATCAAGAACCTGCACGGTTGCCCCTACCTATTATCTTAACGCACACGCAGGTGCAATTTCCTAAATCTTGCATTTTGATCCCTGAGCTTCTGCCTCTTTCCATATAAGTCCTTGAACTTTTCTAAGCATTCATGTTGTTCCCCAAAAATCTTGAATTCTTTCAATTGACTTCTAATTCCGTCCAATTGAGTGCCCATAAGTTCTCAGCCTTCGCGTAATACCATCCTTTGATCAAATCAACGTCCAAAATCTCTTCATTTTGATTTGTTCACCATTAAATTGGAAATTTTACCTAATAAAACAAAGAGGACACTAAAATAAGTAGAAAATCGTCCATTTAATCAATTTTAGTTTAACGACCTAATTAAACTTGTAAAATACACTTGAAAGTATAATGATTGGACACGACCCGTCTTTATATTGAGTGAATTGTATTAGTATCTACATCACTCTATAATTGCATGATAGTTTACGACTATCAATTTCCTCACAAGGAATGTTGCCGATTACTAGATTGCTTGCAAACAAGTGATGCTAAATTCCCTGCAAAAAGAAAAAGAAAATGCCTTTAGCTTGCTTGCTGACTCGTATAAAAGAAAATGCTTCTTGTCCCACGCTCCTTAGATGCCGTAAAATCAATCCCAGGACCGAAATCACAAACCTATCTGCCCGTAATAACATGGACCAAAATGCTCTCCCACTACACCACAACCACAACATAACTTCCACTCATCCACCGCCACCGCCACCGCCACCTCCACCGCCACCGCCACCGCCACCGCACTACTACCACAAGCCATCTCTCTTGCACTTCCACTGGGGCAAAGACGCCGAAATCCTCTTCTCCGGTTGGCCCGACAATCATTCGGGCATGTATGCATTGGCTCTAGTATTTGTTTTTGTTCTGGCTGTTTTGGTTGAATTTCTGTCAAACCTTAATCTTGTCAAACCTGGGTCAAACCGGGTCGCGAGGGTTTTTTTCCAGACTGGGTTCCATGGAATTCGAGCCGGGTTTGCATATATGGTGGTGTTGGCTGTGATGTCTTTCAATGGTGGCGTTTTCATTGCAGCTGTTTTGGGCCATGCAATCGGGTATTTGATTTTCGGAAGTCGAATCAGTAAGAAAGATTCCGGTGTAGCTTAATTGCGACTTGGAACCCGATCTTGGAGAGATATGAATATGATACTGATAGCTTCGCTCCACCAATTAAATTCACAAACCCACAATTTGTTCATGCAATGTAATTGTTCACAATTTATGAGCGATTTTTTACACATGATTGATTCAATATATAATAAACACGTTACAAAATAAAAAATACTACGAAAAGTATATCCTATATGATGTTCATTGTATTATTCATATACATGGGTACTTGTGTTGTATCGATTTAAATCCAACTAATCAGTCATCATTTTCATAATAAAATAAAGAAAATACTATATATCTTCAATGATCTCGAGTAATTGGACAAAGTGCATGGGATAATCAATCATCCATGCAATCATTACCAAGATTTGCTTTGCTTCAACGTTACTTGTAAATATTTATATACGCTAATGATAAAAGTAATTAATATTGAATAAGGAATTCTTGAGATCAGTTCACAACTTCTGTCCCAAGCTTCCATTTTAACCATTTGTTTGTATCCTAATTGTAACTACTTAAAAGTAACTGAAGCAGGCCAAGAATTTAGCTCAGAATAAGCAATTCTTGAAATCAAACTACTTATAATCTCCATTTCAAAATAATTCATAAAACCCTGTTTCCCATGAATTTCCCAGGATATCCCCCCCTCAAACTTCTGGAATTCCTATGTAATGAGATTGTTCCCAGGATGGCCAGATCACCAAACCCTAACTGATTATTACTGGTTCTCTCTCTTTCTGGCGTTTCTGCTGGCTTTCACTGCAGAATTTTGTTCACTGTATCCAATTCACAAGCAAACTGATTCAAAAGTTGCATTGCTGAATCATGCCGGAATGCGAACCCTTAAAATATTTATGTCTTATTTGTCCGTTGTAGCGGTCATCACCACCGATTTCATGTTCTTTCTGGCCGCTGTAGCCGGCCATGGAATTGGAAATCTTGTTGGGAAGTTGTATCAGTATCAGATTGAACAGGCAATGGCTCCACCACAAAGTGAAGATAGCTTTGAAGTTACAAAAGTTTGATATAAACATTGCTTTTATTTTTATCAGTCAACATTTCTGTCTTTTCGCCTTGTTAAAATACATTATTCTAACACTTACCGTATCTGCACTCACCGGATTGTGTAGTTTTGGGACCACAAGATTGTTGTAACTATATTGATTCTTCACGTGTAATTGCTACTTTTTACTTGCTCCCTACTCCAGCATTTTGTATATATTGCTGGCATTGTAACCTTATAAATTAATTAATTGAGCTTTCATCTTTTGCTCCATTTTTACCCAGTTACAGTTAAAGCTTCTCTTCCTATGAATTCCAACTTGGTATCAGAGCCTTATAGTTAACACCGGATATGATGATAACACACAATCAGCACAACCAACTACCAGCAATCAGATGCCTTCAATGGTGGGAGGATATCAGTTGCAAACTCTTGGAATTAGCCTAACTCAAGTTCCACCAGTGAGACAACCGAAACAACTTTATGTTATGGAAAAATATGGTGATGCCGATCATCAAAGGTCACAACCTGGAAGGATTCATCATTGGAAACAAAAGTTGCCCAGCTGAGTTCCTAGCTACACAAACCACTGGCTCAACTAGGGTCACAATCGAAATGGCTCCAAATCTTGAGTATGGAAATTGGGTGTCAATAGATCAACTAATGATGGGTTGGTTGTACTCCTCAATGACACCAGAAATTGCAATGAGAGTCATAGGATCATCTAAGTCTTCTAACCTCTGGAACGTTGTCCAAGAAAGTTTTGGAGCCATGAATCGATCGAGGGTTACCTTCATTGTCAGTGAACTTCAGAGAACTAGGAAGGGAGCAATGTGTGTTGATCAGTACCTCAACACTATAAAACAACTTGCAGACAATCTTGAAATTTTTGGCAAAGTCATTCCTCATGCTGATCTTGTTACTCAAGTGCTTGTTGGATGAAGAATATACTCCTATAGTAGTGCAAATAAATAGCAGGGAATCCATATCTTGGCATGAATTGCAATCAGTGCTCATGACTTATGAAAGTAGAATTGAGCATCTCAACTCTCTGAAAAATGGTTTGGCCTCAGTCAACTTAAGTGAAGCTTTACCAATTTCAACCATAGCTCAAATATTAACAGAGGAAGAAGGTCCAACTATGCTGGTAGAAGCAATAGCTATAGAGGAGGCAGGAGTAGAGGTAGATGAGGTAATAGACTATTTGCTAACAAAAATGCATGCCAAATATGTGGTTTGAACAATCACACAACAGCTAAGTGTTTTTACCAGTTTGATGAAAGATCTAATTGAGGCACTTGAGTATGGTGGTAAGCAAAAACTTGTTGTTGGCAATGATAATAGACTTCATATCTATCACATTAGCACAAATCACCTCAATACACAAAATAATAAGTCACTAGTCCTTAACAATGTCTTGTTAGTTCCCTTAATCAAGAAAAGTCTGCTAAGTGTTTCACAGTTAACTTCTGATAATAGAGTATTCATGGAATTTCATTCTGACTCTTGTGTTATTAAGGACATGGAGACCAAGGAGGTACTGTTGGAAGGGAGAATTAAAGATGGACTGTATCAGATTGAACTACCTGATCAAGTTAACCAGCTTCCTATCTCAAAGTCTGTTCACTCAAATAAATCTAGACCTTCTATTTTTGTTGTTAAGTCTAAAGATGCTATAAAGTATAAGTCTAATTTAGAATTGTGGCACATGAGGTTTGGACATCCCTCAAAATCTATAATGGCCCAAGTCATTCAACTGTGTAATGAAAAGCTTAAAGTGATTGAAGTTGATCGTTTTTGTGATGCCTGTCAACTTGGCAAAGCACACTCTTTACCTTTTAAACTTTCAACCTCACACTCATCATCACTTCTTGAACTTGTTCACACTGATGTCTGGGGTTCTGCACCCCTTCAATCAACATTTGGTTTCAAGTATTACATCATATTCATCGATAATTATAGCAGGTTCACATGGATATATCCTATGAGGAACAATTCTAAAGCCCTGATTTCCTTTATCCAATTCAAAAATTTAGTTGAAAGTAAGTTCAATAAGACAATCAAAACTCTTCAATCTAACTGCGGAGGAAAATTAAGAGCATTTACTGAATTCACTCTACAATCATATATTCACATGAGGTTTTCCTGTCATTACACTTCATCTCAGAATGGGAAAGCTGAAAGGAAACAACGCCACATCGCTGAAATCGGTCTAACCTTTCTTGCTCAAGCCAGCATGCCATTACTACTGGTGTGAGTCATTCCATACCGCCACCTATCTCATTAACAAACTGCCCACACATGTTCTTCAAATGAAGTCACCTCGTGAAGTCCTAAATGGTGAACAAACAAGCTATAAGTCACTCAAAGTTTTTGGATGTGCTTGCTTCCCTTGTCTAAGACCTTACCAGCCTCACAAGTTCAGTTTCCATTCTACTAAATGTGTCTTCATTGGATTCAGCAATTCCCATAAATGTTATAAGTGTCTTAGCTCTACTCACTCTAGTTCAACTTAACCAACAATATCTCAAAGTCCTATTCAACTAGAGGAAATTGAAACTGAGACACCAGAGGTTAATGAGAATGAAAGTGCAGAGATTAGACATGAGCATATTGAAAGAAAAACTCATGAAGACACTGCAGGCACTCAGGCAGAAGAAACTAAGCCCAATATTCACACAAATTAGGAAGAATCCAGAACTGATGAAGAAACTCATAAAGATACTGTATGTAATACTCTATGATTACCAGAAGTAAAGCAGGTATTTTCAAACATAAAGTGTACACCACTCTTTGCAAAGAATCCAGAACTGAACTTAGTAAGGCAGAACTCAGTGATACCCCTGAAGCACTATCTGATAAGAACTTGAAAGCAGCTATGGAAGAGGAGTTTAAAGCTCTGGTAAGGAACAAAACCTGGACATTAGTGTCACCCTTGTTCAATCAAAGGGTCATAGGAAACAAGTGGGTTTTCAGACTTAAAAGAGATATTGAAGGAAAAATTTTGAAGTACAAGGCAAGACTTGTTGCAAAGGGTTTTCTACAAACTTCAGGCATTGATTATCATGAAACCTTTAGTCCAGTAATCAAGGCTTCCATACTAAGAATAATCATGTCACTTGCTATGTCTAAAGGCTGGAGTGTTAGACAAGTTGATATTAATAATGCCTTTCTTAATGGAAGGTTGAATGAAGTAGCCAGACGGCTTCATCGACAAAGCCAATCCAACCTTCATTTGAAGGCTTGAAAAGGCTCTTTATGGAATGAAACAAGCCTTTAGGGCATGGTATGAAAGCTTGAAAGGAACAATTCTAGACTGGAAGTTCATCAAGTCCAAGGCAAATAATTCCTTATTCTTTTACATGAATGAAAGGCAAATAATTTTTTATTTTGTGTATGTTGATAATATAGTTATCACTGGAAATGATCACAAGTCGTTGCAATATTTCATTGACAAGCTTAACTCACAGTTTGCATTGAAACACATGGGTGAATTGCATCATTTTTTGGGGATTGAAATGAGGAGATATGAATCTGGGATGCATCTCACTCAGGCTAAGTACATCAAGGATCTGCTGAAAAGGTTCAATTTTGAACACCTTAAACTCTGTGCAACGCCTATGACAATGGGGAAAATTATCTACAAGAATGAATGAGAGAAAATGGTTGATCCATTTTTATTTAGAAGTGCAATAGGTAGACTTCAATATCTTGTTCATACACAGCCTGAAATTAGCTTTGTGTGAATAAGCTAAGCCAATTTCTTCAAAGCCCTTCAGATATTCATTGGAAGGCAGTGAAAATGATCTTTAGGTATTTGAAAGGCATAACTGAACAAGGCATTTGGATTCAGAGAAGTGACAACTTGAACATCATCAGTTATACTAATGCTGATTGGGCCTCCTACCCTGATGACAGTAGATCTACAGCCGGCTATTGCATTTATCTAAGCGATACCTTGGTTGCTTGGTCTTCAAAGAAACAAAAGTGGTTGCCAGGTCCAGTGCTGAATCTGAATATAGGGCTCTAGCATTAGCCTCTGCTGAGATAGCTTGGATTGAGTCGCTTCTTAAGGGAATCAAATTGAAGTCTACTTCAATCCCAATTTTGTGGTGTGATAATCTAAGTCCTAGTGCTCTAGCTTCCAACCTAGTTTACCATGTTCGAACTAAACACATTGAACTTGATATACACTTTGTGAGGAACAAAGTTCTTGAAGGCAAATTGAAGATCCAATACATTCTTTTATATGATCAGACTGCAGATTTGCTAACAAAACCTTTATCTCATTCCAGGTTCTTGTTTTTTAAAGACAAGCTTGGAGTTAGTTGATATAACTCTAGCTTGAGGGTGGATGTTAAAATACATTATTCTAACACTTACCGGATTTGCACTACACTCACCGGATTGTGTAGTTTTGGGACCACTAAATTGTTGTAACTATATTGATTCTTCACGTGTAATTGTTACTTTTTACTTACTCCCTACTCCAGCATCTTGTATATATTGCTGGCATTGTAACCTTGTAAATTAATTAATTGAGCTTTCATCTTTTGCTCCATTTTTACTCAATTATAGTTCTGAATTTCAACTTGCCTTTGTTTGGTATTGATTAAAATCAAGATTTTAATTAAGTCAAAATCAACAATTATTTTTAACCACACATTTCGTGAGACCTATAATTTTTTAACCACGCATTTTATTTATTTTTATCAAAATTTACTAAAAATCTGATTTTAATTAACACGGATATGTGTATACACCATGCTTGCATGTAATTATTGAAGATAAGAAAATAAATTGTTTCGTTATCGATCAACACATTTTGTAAGAAATATATACTGGAAGGGACTTATTTTGTCGTGAACAAAAACTTAGGTGGTGTTCTCTTTGTGTTTCAGTTTTGTGTTTTGTGTTTTGAAAACGTTTTGTGTTTTGTGTTTTGAGTGTTTGTTTTGAGATTTCTGAAAATGCGTTCTTTTTGTTATTTTGAAAAACTGTTTCTGAAAATATAAAAATGGAAAATGCGTTTACTTTGAAATTTTGAAAATAATTTTGAATAATATTTTATTCAAAAAATATGATTATTCAATAAATTATAAAATTGTATTGGTCTAATTTTAATATATTATTACATAGCATATAAATTTTGAAGTTGATGAATTTGAAATTTTTTTTTTTTTTTCTAAAAACATAAAAATGAAAAATGCGTTACTTTGACTTTGAACCAACTAATTTATTTACGAAATAATTAGTAGCAATTTCAATTTTCCAAGAGCAAGAGTACTTTGTGAATGATTGGATTGAACAAATCATACTTTTAAGCACCAACACCTTTTTCTTGGTTTACAAACAATGGAGATATTGTCCTACCCTTATAAACCCATCGTATTTCCTATGTCTAGCCGATGTGGGACTTCTTTTGCTCCCAACAACCACCTTTTTCTTGGTTTACAAACAGTTGCAAGTCGAATTCTCCCTACAGAAATTATAGCGAAGATAGATATGAAAAACATTACAGTATAACATTATACAATAAATCAAATCGAGGAATTACGACATAGGTTTTTTGTTCCCTAAACCAAGTGATACAACACATACAACCAACTCATAAAACAGCTTGCCAAAGTTTGTATAAAAGCACGATTAAGATACATTATTTTAATGTCGACCTGCATTCAGAGACTATGCTTATCATCCAACATCAAACCTATCAAACTGGTTTGCCCTCAACCTGCATTCAGAGACTGCTTATAATTTAACGGGATCAGCAATATGAATGGTCTTTCCGAACAGCTTGAATGAATTGACAACTTCATTTTTCTAAGAGTGGCATCCTTGTTGTCCAAAAGAAACTCACCTATCAGGTTCATCATCTAAATCCGAGTCCTCTTTCTCTGATTGCATCCTTACCAAATTGCAATATAAAGAATTATTAGGAGCAACTGATTATAAAGAAATATATGAAAATCAGAACTTGAATTGCAATATCAAAATCTCACACTGCCAAGTACAGACAATAATGCATGTTTTCTATTTCCAAGTATAGCAATTGCTACTATAAGAAAGACATTCTAAATTTTCACAGCACAAAACTAACACAACTACCACAGCCCAGTACATTTTCTGTCAATACACAGGCCATTTGAATGTTTAATCTTATGTGTGATACCTGCTATCCATTTTACAATCATCTAATATATGGACTATCATGTTTTGGCAGCCCCAGTCCATCAGATGCAGCAATACTATCGGCTTAAACAGATTGAACTAGACTAGGAAAAGAGTTTAGAAAATGCAATTTTAATCCCCAAAACAACAAAAACCCATTGCCTAGCCTTATACAAAGGTGATTAATCTCAGCATCCCCATGCAAACTGGTTCATATCATTCATGCTCAGCAAATGAGATCTACGAGAAAGCAACTAACTTTGGTCTATAAAAGGCAAGCAATACTACGAGGAGAAACAAGCTTGGGAATAGCATTTTAGATCTTTCAGTACTTCAATAACTTCTCATTTTTATTATCCATTTTAATAGTAAAAGAAATGACAATGGAAAAATGAAATAAAAATAAAAATAAAGCCAGCACAAACCTGTCCTCTTGCTGCCTCAACTTGCATTGGCCCCCATCAATTTTCCTTTTACATATGATTGTCTCCCACCTTTCAATATCAAAATCATCCTATATCTTGCTTCTACTTTTCTCCTGTAATTAAGGTATATGGTATAGAATAGAGGGTACTCGCATTCGTCCCAGTACTTGAACGAACACGGAGAAAGTAATACCGAATCAATTTGTTTGAGGTTCACTATAAAACTCCTCCTATCTCTCTAATTTTCATTCTCAAGCATAGTATAGAACAAAAGAGCCAGAGTATCTGATTGTCTGTGTGTGACAGAGGGAGAGAGAGATCATCTTCAATGGGAAATCACAGGTTCAGATTGTCAGATATGGCTTCTGGTTTTGCTCATGTCCTTGAGCTTGTAAAACCAGGCATTTGGCTTGGTTGATTTTATTTTCTCTTCCTTATATAGGCTGCAGATTGTTTGTTGATTATTCAGAATTCAAATACCAAGTATAAAGTAGGTAATTAACTATTGCAGACATGGATCACCATATGCTAAAAGGTGTAATCCATAAACTATAGCATGCCCAATAGATAAAGGACAGACTATAGCAGCATGTTTAAAAATATTTCCCACTTCTCGGCATCTTTCACATTGATAATCAAATGCTCAGGTGCATACACTGATACAAGTTAGAAAAATTGATAGCCAGTGAATCTAAACAATAACTGTAATTTTAGAACAAATTGAGACTCGCATGAACCAGATATGACAAGAGAAAATAAAATCAACCAAGATGTAAGGAAACAAAGCAACCAAGAAAAGAGTTGTGTCAGTGTGCAATAAACTAGTTCTTGAAATTGCCTATATGAACAAGAAAACGGGAAGAGAGGTAAACTGGGTCCTGAACCGCCAGAAATTCTCAATCAAGCCTTACTCACCGACGCCACAATCTACCCTTCCCCCTCCGAATCACCGACAACACCATCTAACCGCCTCAGTTTGTACACCAACAAATTTAAAAACAGAGGCAAAACATAACCCAATCAATTCGACTGAAATTGCACATAAATCACGCACAGACCAAAATTAAACCATTACACAAACACACAAAGATAAACCATCCAAGAATATCAAAATCGCCCCCCCATATCCACGAACCGAAAAGAGAAAACGCAACTGCGCAGTGCGAAATCGACCCAACAAAAATAGAATCGAACATCTATAACATAACCCCCATATCCACGAACCGAAACGAAAACACGCAGTGTGCGGTGCGAAATCTGACCCAAAGGAAAATAGAATCGATACCGCAAAAATATAGCCAGCAAAGAACTAGATGGCCTGATTTAGCACGCGAACCGGGAGAGTTGGCAGTGGGAGCTGATCGATTTTGAAACGGAACGGCGAGAGGAAGAGAGGGGAAAGAGGAAGAGAGGGGAAAGAGGAATACGGCTTCCAGCAGATTTTGAGCGTTTTTGAACAGTAGCGCGTTTTGGGTATTTTTGCCGTGTTTTAGTTGGAAAATCAGAAAACGTAGAAAACCATGTTTTCCGTTTTGTTTGAAAAAAAAATTTCCATTTTCAAAAACGTGTTTTCAGAAATGGAGAAGAGAACGCGTTTTTACTGTTTTTGAAAATTGAAAACAGAAAACGGGTTGAAAACGGCAAAGAGAACAGGGCCTAATTGGAAAATCTTTAAACTAGTCCAAAGTGATTTTCTCAAGCAACAAATTCTATACTTGTAAAAAATAAAATTTTTGTTGGACTGCCATAAAATCTTTGCTTAAGTTTCATTGATTTATTTATTTATTTTTTTTTATTTTTTTTTTATTTTTTTTTTAGAGTAACCGACAGGTGTGCAGCTGGATAGCACAAAGTCATATTAACTCATGTAGGCTACCGCTAATAATTAATAAGTCGCATTTTCTTTGGGCTTACAAAATATTCCACCTAAACGCGCTTCCACCAGTGAATGAGACTGCGACTGTGCTACCAGCCTACCACCTATGACGTAAACGTGGCACAACTCAAGTCCCAAGCCAACGCTGTTTCTCATACAATTAGTCAACAAACTTGATGCCGTTGACCTTTTCAAGTTTTCACGCGATATTGCCACAAACAAACAAGTGAAATTTCTATACAATAGAATGGAGGGCCGTCCATTAATAGGGGGGGTGGTATTCCATTACGGTATGGCCCATCTTACCTATCAGCGTCTATACAACGGACGGTGTAGGTAGCACACTGAGGCCTGGGTTTATTAATTAGGGCCGTTTACTAAATTAAAAAATTAATCGACACCATCTTATCAATAATGGTAGGTCACAGAAAAACCCTCCATTGACCTTATGGTCACACACGTCAGCAGCTCTCTCACTCACACACAGTGAAAAAAACATTCTAAAGGATGCTCGAGGAACAAGTTAGTAGATCAAACACCAAAAAGCTTGTAAGCAAGTTCTTGTATAATCGTGACATTTCAATCATGTAAATGAGACAATTATAATACTATACAATATCATCCAATCTACTATATCAAACATATCATAAGACAAGGCAACTTGTCAAGTCTTAAGAGTTCCTGTGATATAATAACCTTTAATCTTTCCCATAAAATACATTTGAATGAGCTAAAACAGGGGCTTGACCCATGCTGTTTTAAGTTTTAAGTTAAAACAACAGTTAATAAGCCTTTAAGCTACTTTGGCCACTTCAAATTAATGGTATTATCTAGCCCTTATTTTGTAAAGATTCATTAAAACTCATTTTCATTCACATATTTTTCCAATAAAATAATTTTGCACGAGAACCCATTATTTTTCCTTACTTTATAACCACAAATTCTTACAAAACAATAAATCACCTTTCCCAAAATATATTTCAAACAAGCTCTAATTGTACAGACTAAACAATTCATAATCAGTTGAAAACCAACTAATTTGCTCCATGTTTGATCACATTCCTCAATTTGTTAAACACAAGACAACTCACAAACTACAATTTGCAAGTTGCAACACAAATTTCCATATTCCTTTCCAGCAAGCTGTTGACTTTTAGTCCTTCATAGACCTTTAATTTATACAAAAAGTCCAGGCCTTGCTCGGTCTCAGATAAATAAAGTAATAATCAAAGTTCAAAACCTTCACGTGTAATGTATAATGTCAACTCCAAAACCTTTCAAAGGATAAGAAGAAAGTATAAACCAGTCCAACAGCGAGTATTATAGAATACTCAAATGCACAAAATGCCTGACACATATCGTCACAATATAGCTTCACATTGCATCTGCTTTTGCAACTTGCCTCCAGAATATTATCAAGACAATGGACAATTAGGCTTCAATGTCAAATGCGCGATTAGCGAAAAATAACAAACAGTTGTTGAACCTAGCTTCACATAGAGCAAATTAATAATGCCAATAGCAAAAGAACCCTGCACTCACCTGAAAAGTAAACAAGCATCCACAATGTTCAAAATTGTTAAATGAAAACTTGATACTCACATGTAATCTAAAATGAAAACCCTTTTCTAAAACATCAAAACAATGGACAACTAAGCTTCAATGTCAAATGCACGAAAAATAACAAACAGTTGTTGAACCTACCTTCACATAGAGCAAATTAATAATGCCAATAACAAAAGAACCCTGCACTCACCTGAAGAGCAAACAAGCATCCACAATGTTCAAAATTGTTTAATGAAAACTTGATACTCACATGTAATCTAAAACGAAAAACCTTTCTATTGTTGGTTGGGGGACCCAAATAATTGATCGAGTTACTGATATTGCAGTTCATGAGCCTTCCAGAGGACCATCATTTGTTTATGAAAGGCAGAAGTAGTAACACATGTACTATAATTTAGAAGATGTACCTAACTGAATACCAATTATGCAGTCACGATTTTGCAGCAAAACAGAGTGATGAGAACATTAGTTGGCAAACAAAGCTAAGACAGCAACTACATAGAAAGTCATTAGTCCAGATCGTACCTATTCGTTTCAATGGCATCTTCTGAAGCCAGCAAAGTCTCTGAATTGTACATAAATTGTTTCTAAACTGCAGTTTGTAGTGTCAAGTGCTGCATACTTAAAGCAAGCATAACAAGCACAAAGTGGAAATATACTAAGTGTTCAATGACTTCAATCTAATGTAAAGATTTACCGGTTCTTGTAGCACAGAGATAACAATAGTCAATAGACGGTAAAAAATCATATGAGATACAAAACAAGCCATCATTTACATAAATCATACATTAACACTTACACACATCATCCACTCGGCCAACAATTCATTCTGCAACAGTCTAATGTTAAAAAGAAACTGTAAAATTCTATCACCTTAAATTTCTACCATTTCATTCTGCAGAATCCTAACTTTACCTTTCAGTTAAAATAAGGTCATAAAAATTGGTTGCAGGACCATTGGGCAAAAAAACCAATAACTTAGGGAATAAGGCACAAAGTTGACATCTAGAAACTTGTGAACGTATCATTCTGGAGTGGTGTAATTAAATCAATTCTGCGACAATTTAGACTACTATACCACTAAAAGTTCAAAATATGCCACCGTATAAATGCCTCTAGAGAAAAACAATGTTCAAGAAAATTGTCTCCTCATGATAATGATTGTAAAAACCACACTACTACCAGCTTTTACCATCCCATATACCATACATGTAAGACCCTTAATGGAAATCAACCCTTACTGAATCCCAGTCTTGTTGGAGAAAATTAGCCATTAAATATACATTGTACCGTAGGAGAACTCAAATTATTTTACTTAAATGTCATGTGGTTCAAGCCATCACAAGGTTAAGATTAGAGAACAATATCTAACTTTAACTAAATCCGACCTCTGATTTCAAAGTGTTCAAATTATAGCCAAAAAGCTGTATACAATACTGTAAAAATTAGGGGAAACCCAGGATGAGTTAAAAGTAAACAGTAAAACGAAAACGAGGAGAAAATACACAGATGATGTTGCAATACTGTAAAAAAGGACAAGCATGTTTTCAGTTCCCACCTGCTGGGGAAGATAATACAGATCTGCAGTAAACTGACAACAAAAATCTGAAATACCCATCAGAACCTTGTGGGACAATACATGTTATGAAAGCAAGCTACATCAAAGTCATTCCTAAAAGATATGTACAGGCATAGCATTGTCTAATTCACCAACTTAAACAGGTGACTCACTGGATTTTATTTTGACATATAAAATTTTGACAAATAGCACTATGATCTACATTGAATCGTCAGATTCATCAGAATCACTGCCATCGGGCTCCCTGCCAACTGTCCCAGCCTCTGGCACATCAGGCTTAGCTGAAAGTGTAGGTCTCGCTTTCTTGCTTATGCGAGCATTTTCCTCACCATCTTCCTCTTGCTCAGCCATTGCAACACTTAGTTACTCAGTCAAAGGATTAGCAATAACGACGAACAGGNCAGGCTTAGCTGAAAGTGTAGGTCTCGCTTTCTTGCTTATGCGAGCATTTTCCTCACCATCTTCCTCTTGCTCAGCCATTGCAACACTTAGTTACTCAGTCAAAGGATTAGCAATAACGACGAACAGGAAAGCATCTAATGAAAAACAACAGAAAACTTGAATGGGATTTACAACATCTCAGAAGCTCCACGTTACATTCTAAACCAGAGAGAGAGAGTAAAGAGTATATAGAAAATTTCTTCTGTTACTTATTTGGGTAACTGAAACACGGACAATTGCCAAAAATGTTGAGAAGCACATCTAATAATAACAAATATTCAAACTAAAAATTCTGATAAACATAGTAATTCACCAACGAAGAGGTTATTTCTCTTAAAGTCAGATTTCTGATGCAAATCAAGGCATAAAACCAGAGAACAAAATTTGATCTAGGGCATTAAATTTTTTGATAAGCAATGAAGGGAATAATTTTCCACTAAATTCCATACAAATATTGAAATTCATTTTTTTCCTTCCTCTCTAGTGACCATATAGGCATTGTTGCTTTCAAATAACCAAGAATAACATGTTGAAGGATATTAATATTCTCAGCTGTACCACCAGCCATGATATTCTGCAAATCTTTCTCAACACGACGGACAACCTCAGGCTGCAAAATCAAAACACAACATGGTACTTATTCATAAGGAACAACTTACAAGTACTTCGAAAACAATCTGGCTTGACAATGTTGAATAAGTTATAGCAACATAGCATTCAATACAAGGACAAACAAATGAGAAATAAAATAACAATTGAAGGAAATAATTTTAGGCAACTATAACCCAATAGTACATTTAAATCTGGCTCACGGCGAAATCTTCGCCTTCGAGCATCCCTCATTGGAGGGGTAAGGCCATGTCTATACTCCACTGTATCTGGAACGCTATCACCCTCCTCTGTCACCATTATCATCTGCCACAGCTCAAAAAAGTTAACAGTCATATTACAGCTGAAGCAGATGTCTGGAACAGTTGAAAATAATTAACACACAGTGAATGGCATACTTGACCAATGTCTGCAGTTTTGATCAATGCACTGTCGTCATAAGTTTTATACGACTCTACAACAGTGGGAAGATCCAAGAGTGATGCAGAGAAGTGGTCACTGCCTATAACAAATGAGCCAGTCCTTCCATCGTCTGAAGTGCACACGCAGTCTCAATACTAGGAGCAGCAAATATAAAGCAAAGAGCATAAAACAAATTGGATATGGTTTGCCAAACATGAATACTCACAAATTAACCCTACCGAAACTTACAAGTTACAGTCACAGTCTGATATCGAAAAGTTCCTTTCTCTAATCATCAGATAACTATAACATTGACAATATGTTCTATTTTACACTCCTTGCTTCCAAACTACCACCTCAAAACATTAAACTGTCTGTTTAAAAACCAGATTTCTGTTCTTATTAATATGACAGAATTTTCTTCCTATTAGCCACATTAATAATTTATCACAATGTAGACCAATTTTCTACAGTGCCAAATAAGATGTCTGGTAGACTGGTACATAAAGCATTTTAATTATATTATCAAATCACAAGGTTTAATATTTTAAACATATCACCATCAACTGGAGGTGTATAGTCTGCTGGAAGATGATAAAAAAACAGGTAGTTCTGTACATTCTGTGACACGACCCCGTTTGGAGTCACCCTAGTGGACCCAGACAAAGTTACTCGACTGCAAGTGAAAAGCCAAAAGTTTATATAGAAACATATACTTTAGTTCTTCCTTACCAAATTCCAACTATTTCAATACCTTTCATCTCAATTCATTAAGAAAAACTCTCCATAATTCAAGTAGCTAGCTCATGCAATACCATGAAACTAAATAAAGTTTTCTCTTCTACAACAGAAGCAGATTATTTCGGTTGATCCTACTAGAAAATCCAGAAAAGAAACCAAATTTGGTTTTTAAACTAGACCACACATGTAAATAGTTCAATATGTAAAAGAGTTTCAGAATAATGGACGAATAATTAAAATTAAGTTGAAGAATATTATATATGACACGACCCCGTCTGGAGTCACACCCTAGTAGACCCAGACGTGGGTGCGCCGATGATGAATTCTAGCTAGATGCTGGACCCACTACCAAGGCCACATAGACTGTTCTATGACCGATTGACTATTCAATGACTACAATATTTTTATAGAAATTTTGGCAGAGTTTCCCCTCTAATTTTGACAAAACCAACTTGGAAATCAACAAATCTACACCAAATATTTTAGTCAAAGTCAAAGGTGGAATTGTCAAAGTCAAGGTCAAATATGGACTTAATTGGAATAAATTACTTTCTTGGGGATGATTTGATAATTGGAAATATATGAGGGTTTTTCTCTCATTTCCTCACACACATACGTAGAGAACAGACCAGAAACGGGCAGAGAGGAAGAAAGGAAA
>CAIGRR010384421.1:0-14561 GCA_903798365.1 Fraxinus sp. 1973-6204
ATGTGAAAATGAAAAATTGAATACATGTTTAAAATGGAAACAGGACTATCTTTTTGGGACGGACAAAAATAGTATACAGGACTATCTTTTTGGGACGGAGGGAGTAGTTTTTTTTTTTTTTTTTCCCTCAATCGTCCTGTAAATGAAGCAATGAACAGAATAGAGTGACGAAAAATTATGCATATACATGATTTTTAGTTCGTTGTCGACAGTCGACACATTCATATATTGATCCCGTGGATTTTCCCCCACCCCCATTATCAATTAATGGATTGTTGGTTGTTACTTTTCCATCGTATAATGCATACAATTTTGGTTGCTGATCGATCGTGTTCAATGGCTCTGTAAGAATTAGCAGCTTGTGGTCCAAAGATAGAAATTAAAGTTGCTTTTGTTGACATGTTGACATAAAATAAAAAAGCTTAGTGCAAATTACACTAAACATTGCATAAAGTATGCCACTATTTTTGTTATTGCAGATAGATATGTTGCTGATAAAATACTCTGTGAGTCAACTGTCCTAAAGTTGCTTTAATTAACATGTTCATCTTTTTGTTCCATAATTGATCTCCAACAGGCCCTGCTTACAGCCCTTTGATTGTTGAGCTTTCTAATATGTGTTTTGGTTTTATTGAATAATGTGTAGTTGAAAATGAGTAGAATAATGAAAATGAAAATTTTAATGTGCCTCGAACAGGGGCTAAATGTACGTTATCTTCTGTCATATCGTTCTACATTAAAAATTTCATGAATTGATGCTGAAAAATGATTGAAGATTAGTTATAACGGTTACAATCAGTATTAGATTGGAAATTCGAAGTTCCAATTAGCATATCCGGATGGTTTAGTTTGGCAGGTAAGCATTCCCGTCCACGTCTTCGTACATTTAATAATCAACAAAAATAGGCACTTCAGCCTTGGATTGGAAACAATCACATGGTTCTTGCTTAAAGACTGTCTAGACTTCCATTGTCAGACAAATAAGAGTAGAAGACTACACCATTCAATTACCATACCACTAAAAGATGAACTTTGGGAGGGAGGATCATTGAAAATATTTGGTTGGAATTCGGTTTAAGAATTGAAATTTTGGTGAAGTATAAACTTTGAAAAGTGACTTTGTGTCAACTTCGGTTAAATATTCGGACTTGATCCGATAGTCAAATTACGAAATTAAATAGATTAATTTGTTCTACCCGTTAAGTAGATCATCGTAATATATTTGAAATCTAAAAATCAATTTTGGATGAATGAGAAATTGTGGTCTAAAGTTTGAAGGAAAAATCAGAATTCAACAAATTAGGTCGTCGCTCAAGCGGCAGACCAACGCTAGACGGTAGGCGAGCGATAGCTCACTGCATTGCGCCACTCAAGCGCCACATGGGCAGTAGGCAAGAGGTGGAACGTGTTGCGTCCCTTTTTAAGGAGAGTAATTCTATTCATCCCCACTAAAATTGAGCCTCAGTCTATGTGGCAATTACACGGTATTAAATGATAGATTCATTTAAATACAAAGTCAGATGACTTATTTAATTGAGTCTATCATTTAATGTCGTGTAATTGACACATAGACTTGAGCTCAACCATAGTGTGGATGAATAGTATTGTGCTTTTAAAAAATGTTGGGTTTTGAGGCATGTCTCTCCAACCACACCATTTCACCTTATATGTAAAGGACCCCTAGGACGTTTAGTTTTTATTATATTCCAACACTTTGTAGAAGTGATTCGTTTTTACATCAAAGTCATGGTTATAGTAGAGAGGAAACTCCGTTTGAATTCGTTGGTTTAAGCTATCTGGAGTACTCATGTGGCTAGATGTGATCGTTATATCTTAAGTGATGATTATCGAAAATCGTTAGCATCGATGCGGAGCAAATGCATATTAAAGAAAAAGTGTCAAACACTTGCATCGATCAATCCAATCACTTGTATTTCCTTTTTTTTTTCTTTGAACTTGAGATTTGATTTCAGAGAAAAAACTAACTATTCTTTTGATTATAGAAAATATTTTTTCATTGAAGAATGAAAATGATTAAATCCATCGTCACATATTCGTTTTCGGTTTTATCATTTCTATTTTGATAAATCAAAACTTCGATTTCGCGCACGTAAAATGTACGTTTTGAGGATATAGCCCCTGTTTGATACACATTATTTTTTTCATTCTCATTCTTCAACTCATTTTCAACCACACATTCTTCCATAAAATAATATTTTCTATCACATCATTAATTTTTCCTTATTTTTCAACCACACATTCTCTATCAATCTACTATTCTTGAATACATTCTTCCAAAATAATGTGGCTCAAACACACCCTAAATATGTTGAGCACTCGATGCCCCACTTCTAAAGATTAGGAACCAAAATCATACTTTTGGATCCAATGCCACACAAATTACGATTCATAAATTATGTTTAACTTGAATATTGATTTGACTATATTATCGAGTCGTTGAATTAATCCGTATGCAAGTGTTCACGTCAATTCATCCATGCTTATAAATAAGAATCTTTAGAAAACTTTAATTGAAATCTTCAATAATTTGTATGTATTTTCTCTATGGGAAATAATATAGAAGTTTGAAATGGTCTGTTGTTACAGAAATATTTAATTTTAAGGAAATATTTTACAGAAATATAGAAGTTTAATATTTGTATGCATCAAACGCTATTATTATGTTTTCGTAACTTTTTTAAAGAATCGATCGGAGGGTTTTACCAACATGTTCATTATTTTTCGTGAAAATAGTCAGTTTAGACTACTGACACCTAGTTAAATCAAGAACCTATTTAAACATACTAATTAGAGCAAACTAGGGTTTGATTTTTCGATCAAACTAATCGTCTAGTTCGATTCGAATTTAATAACTATACAGTAAGAGTTTATATGTAAAGCTCAGTGTATAAATATAAATTAAACTAAAATTTTAAATGACTTATTCAATATGATATTAAAGTATATAAAAAGAAAAATTGAAGATAGTCAACCTTATTCTTAAGGTAGTTTAATAGTTGATACGTATTACAAATCGTGTGATAAGCTATAATGAGTAACAAGAACGTGTACGGAGTGAAAAAAAATAATAACATTCTAGTCAACTTCATTATTTTTAATAAAAATTCAGAATCTACATCGGGAATCATGAATCAATAGTGTTTTTAAATTTTTTTTATAATAAGAACATTTGATGTACTAGATTAGTTGATGTCATCCATGATGTTTTTTGACAAATATATATTGTTTATATTTATATTAAGATTAATAGTATTTGACACCCATTTTTGAGAAGAATTTAATTTAGAATAGTGATTGATGGAAAAATGTGCGGTTAAAAAGTAAGGAGAATTTTTGGGTTTATGTGTAATATTATTTTATTGATAGAATGTGTGGTTGAAATGAAGAAAGATATAAAAAAATGAGAAAAAGAATGAGAAAAAAATTGATGTCAAACATGGGCAGTTTGTTGTATGTATTTATCGTGCTCAAATCTATTACAGTTATAATGGATTTGTTAATAACGGAATAAAAATTATAAGTTGACATTTGTTAATAATGGAAGAAAAATTATAAGTTGACGTCACTTTTCGTACAATGTACGAACATGAGATGAAAATTTTTGTTCATACGTAGCTCTTTGATTTTATACAAATTTGTTCACCATTGAATGTGAACTCCATTAGAGATAAATCATAAATTGCATTACTCTAAAAATTACTTGCCAAGTATGAGAACCCACATCAAATAATTGCAAACATCATTTTAAATATTATCACGTAATAGCATTTAAAAAAATGCGATGTAAAATCCTGCCCTGTTGAGTTTGATTATTGATTCCGTCATTGTCCCTATAAGATGGTAATTTATCTGAAAGTTTTGATCTTAAAATCATACATTTCGTTTTGAGCTTTTTGTGTTCTAATACCATATTAAGTTATTAACTGAGTTCCCTTGTATGTTTAATTTAGTCAAGAAAAAGTAATTTCATTACATTTAACATTCAATTGAAATTCAGATGGAGATTACCCACATAGTGCTTGTTCTAACGTGACAATTTTATTAAGTTGGAAAATCTACGAGCACGTCTAGCGCTTGTTTAGTAAAATTTTTGTCAGCTAAAAAATTGGTCAAATTTTATTTTTTACCACATATTTACATCATGTTTGAGCCCCAATTTTTCGGAAATAATATATTTCGGTATAGTATGTTAATGAATAATGTGTGATTAAAAAATAAGAAAAAAAATTGAATTTACGTGTAATATTATTTTTATTGAAAAATGTGTAATTGAAAATAAAAGGTAAAAAAATATATTTCTATGAAAATAATGGTGATGGAACAGGGGCATAGTTGAACCCACAATTTTTACACGCTTTTTTAACCATTCGATTCGGGACAACATAATTATTTTTTTCCATGAGGGTCTAAAACTGTGATGTGACTTGATGATAATTGGCAAATGTACAAAACTGGACAGAAGCACAAGTACTGTACCCCTCAATCAATGGATCCTTTCTACATGCTTGCCTTTTCATACAACACGCAGAGCCATTTCATGGTATAGACAAAAATCTATCAAATCACGTGACTCTTTCTCTTTCACGCCTTTAATTTTATCTGTCCGGTAAAGTAAGACATTCTTGTAATACAATTTATTTATTTATTTATTTTATTCTTGTAAAATTTCCATCAACATAGTTTTGTGAGATGATAAATTAGACAAAACAAGATTTTCGTTTGGGTCAGTTTAAAATATAGTCAAACTTTTCATTTAATCTTTTTACTTCATGTCATATTATTTAATTTATTATATACAAGTTTGATGTAACTTGTAAGTAACAAAATTCACTTTTAAACCCCTGTTTGGTACGCATTAAAAATTTTATTTTATTCTTCTACTCATTTTCAACCACACAATTTTCAATAAAATAATATTTTCCATCAAATCAATAAATTTTTTTTTTCAACTACACATTTTCTATCAATCTACTATTCCATAATACATTTTTCCAAAATAATGTAGCTCAAACACACCCTAAATACAAGAATTTCAGAGAAACTACTAGTATATATATACTCAAATACTATAGTAGAGACATGTAGAGATGGCAACAGGCCGATTCGGCCGCCACCCCGCCTCGCCCCGTGCCACCTTAGACGAGGCGCAGGTCTGCCCCGTTTGTTTTTTTTATTATTATTTTGTTTTCCATTAACTATTTTTTTTTTTTGTAATTTGTAATTATTAATTTTTTATTCGTCACGGAGCAAGTTCGGGGCGGACGGATTTTTTTGCCATCTCTAGAGACATTAGTAGAATCACTTATGGTCATGCGGGGTCAAGCAACCAAACAAAATTTTCTATTTTTGTTATTTAATTTTCCCAATTCCAATTGCCCTTTCCCTCACACTTCTTCTGAATTGTAAAAATTATTATTTTTTGAATGAAATTAAAATTAAAATTTCTTGTTAAAATTACCAATAGATTTTAAAACCCCACTAGCTACAACAATGCTTAATTTTTGTAAATTAGATTGATAGAAAATGAAATCTTTTTGTCCGAATTAAGCATTTCTTGAAGTAGGGTATTATAAATTGTACGATATTATTCTCTTTATTTCGCAAGATATTCAAGAAGATGTTATGAATTTTTCCTTGACTTTTTAATTAATTATTTTTTGGCGCGGAATAGGTAAATTGCTTTATATTTAGATAAGAACATGGACTAGATTAGGAGACTGGTTAATTTTTTTTTATTGCCTAAATCGTATTTTCACGAAGGATGGTGAGTATTGAGACAACAATAATTTGTTTACTTGTTCTTTTGATTGAAAGTTTCACAGCTCTACATAGTTCAATTGCACCAACATTAAGTAGATAGACAAAGAATTTACATATAAAATTTGTGAAACGATTGTCTCCGTCCTAGTTCATTATTGTCAAAGTAAGAAAATTTGTTGGTTAATTGTAGAAATGTATTGACTTATTTTTATTAATGTTACTGTTTATAAAAAAACCTTTGTATCTTAATTTTTGGTTTCACGATGAAAAATGTTTGACTCCATCATTGAGTAGAGATGTGTTATATTCACATGAGACCATAAATTTTCAACTAGTATGTACACTCTAAAATTCACAAAAGACTTGTAGAAATTGGAAGTATGTCAAGTTTACGTATGTTAATATGAAAGAACACTTTTGAATTTCAACTAGACGAGTGAGCTTTAGGCAAATCAAAGTGCCTGTCATAGTTTCAAACTCGTATTGAATATAAAATTTTGGGTAGTGCTAGTGGTATCTCACCGACACTCCATCCAATAAGGGGATGTCGAGTGTCCATTATGGACACCCCAATGTACATGAAAAATAATCCTAAAATTTTATCTTCAAAATTTCAACTTCGTTAAAAAAAATTGTGGGGGTGATTCATGATTTTACTCTTAAGACTCTTAGTAGCCATATTTTCTATCCTATCTCGTCTATCCTCTAACTCAGTATTGTATGCCAAACACTCCAAGAAAGTATAACTCAGATTGAACGGTACGATTTTTATTGCTAAACTCTGGCTAGGGACCACAAAATATTACAAAGCCTTGAAATAATAGACAGTGTGGTCCTTCATATAATAGTCTAGATTATAGTATGATTTCTTAGATCCGGCTATGTTTTCTACTTTACTAGCCTATAAGAAACTGCCACGTATTACCTGCCTAGTTCTACTCTTTCTTTTCTTAGAATTTTTTTTTCGCAAGTTACTTGGATGTATTATTGCATAATTAAGACAAATATTTCCCACAAGCACTCATAATTTTGATATTTCTCACTTTGGTCCCTTTATAGGGTACATGTACTGAGGATGCGTTAGACTCCATTGGCTACCTTGATCAATGGTTCGATTGTTCTCTGACTCATTTTTTCGATCCAAATGAAACAACTCGAGAAACTAATCATTACAACGAGCGACTAGAGTAATATAGAGTCAAAAATCAAGACAATAAATCGAAATTATTGCATTTTTGCATAAAATTAATTTATGTCGAATTGTCCATTTAAGAGGAAAGCATCTAGACTCGATGAAATCATGTCAAGTCTATTTCAGACAAATCACCATCTATTTGAAGTGGGAATGACCATCATCATACTTGACGAGACAATTTAACATAATAATATTTATTTTAAAATTACTTAAGTAACTTTCAAACCTAAACAAATGGAGGTAATGTTGGTATGGGGAACTGTGCAAGTTTGAGGTTGAAGGTGCATATTGATTATTGCATAACAACCATAGATGTTCTCTCTCTTTCACACAGTTCACATTGAGAGCGTGTTCGGTCGTGTTTAAAATCCAATTAAAATTGAAAATATAACCGTTATTGGGTCAACTCGTCTAATAAAAGTCAACAATAACGACTAATTTTTTAATTTTAATTCGATTTTAATCCCTACCGAACACACGCCCTCAATTTGTGTGTGTGAGTGGTTTGTTTGTTTTTTTTTTTTTTTTTTTAACTTTCATATTCGGAAAATTCATTAAATACGGGAATTCTTTCACATGATCCGTGCTGCTGTGACAGTATTCGTGGACCATTTTTTATTGTCATCTGCTAAAATCCTATAAAAATTGTGTGAGAATTATCATCACTCTTCATATTTGTATGACTGCTCTCTCTCTTGTACAATTTGTCCTCTGCTCTTTTTCTATCTTCCTACTCCATCCAAATGCTTCACCTCTAAGCTTCTTTCTCACTCTTCTTCTGTTACACTGCTGAGTTTTTGTTACATATAATATATATATATATACACACCCGCGTCTGTGCATATGTCGTGGTCCTTCACACCATTTCTCTCTCTACTTTCATGACTGCGTTCTCTCGTTTACTGTAAAAAATTCACTCAGAAGCAGATATATGAACATATATATATATAGAGAGAGAGAGGAGATGCTGGATCTGAATATTGAGGCAGCAGTATCAGTTGACTCTAGCACGTGGGACGATGAAACAGATTACCACCGGAAAACGGAAATTACTCCGATCATCACTGTCGCAGATGGTGATTCCATAACTTCCACCACCACCTCTGCCACCAACAATAATGCCGCTGCCGACGAACAAGACACCAACAGCTCCACCCACAGGAACTCGCTCTCAACTCTCAATTTCTCCATCATGAAAACAAATATAATAGAAATTTCTGATGATCAAAGTAATGATGATGATGATAATAATAATAACAATAATAGCGGTAATGAGTTACAGCTTTTTCCGAAGAGCGCTTGTGATTTAGGTTCGCCGTCGGCGGCGTCTAGGGCTAAATTTTGGTTGAATTTATCGGTGCCGGAGGTTCCAGGAGAATTGGGAATTTACAAGGAGCCGCATCAACCGTCACAGGCTGTGAAGAAGAGTAGGCGTGGACCCAGGTCTCGGAGCTCCCAGTATCGGGGAGTCACCTTCTACCGGAGAACTGGAAGATGGGAATCTCATATCTGGTTTGTATGCATATCTATATACATAAACACACAAATTCACAACCCCACCCCATGTATGTATGTATTCATGTCATGTCTCTATCTGTGTGTGTGATTTATCTTGTGAATTGCTGTTATTTTATCTGTTTTTGACAAAAGAATAATAGCATTAATGGCACATAAGGTGGTTTTGTACCTGCGCTTCAGTATTTGTACCTTTGTCGAATATGATTTCCATTTTAGAACAAATTACATACTTGCAAGTTCATAATATTCTTTGTTTGTTTGGTTTATCAATTTGGTGCAAATGTTATTGTATACATAAAGTTGTTCAATTATTAACCCTATTAGTGCAAAATATGTTCGTTAGGTTTAATAGGGCTTCAAAAACTTGATCTCACATTTTCAATGGATGGAATCATCCAGTTTAAGATCATTAACCAAAACTTACAATTCCATGACTTTGTTTTTGTATTGGAGGATGATGCAATGTGTTTGGTTTTGTTTTTATTTTTTACTTGGCTGCTAAGTGTAACTAACTGATAAGATCCTTATTTTCAACAAAGGACTAAGATACTTGAAATGGAGTAGATATCGTTTATATAACACCTTAAGCTGCAAAATGAACTTTCAAAACATATACTTGTTCTCCTGACACCTCAGTTTTTAGAATGTCGAATGTCTGAATTTTTGTTCTTGGACTTTTGCATACAGGGATGAATACATAAGCAATCGATGTGCCTATAGAATGATACACGTGTTTATACTACTAAATTTAGTGGTCCTCTTCCATCGTGATCTTAATTGCGTTTTGTGTTTGTGTGCAGGGATTGCGGTAAACAAGTATATTTAGGTATATAACTCAAAACAACTTTTTCCTATAATTTAAATAATCCCTTGGTTCTTTATGGTGTCGCTAAATTTGATGTTCATTGAAGACAGATTAATTTGGTTCTGTAACATTCTTGGATTGGTGAGGTATCTTCTAATAGTTAGTTTGGTTTGTTGTTTCAGGTGGATTTGACACAGCTCATGCTGCAGCTAGGTAAGAATTTTAACATCAAGCAGATTTCAGTGAAATCTATATTTTTAAAGTTAGTGTTGTTTATGTTAGTGATCTTATAATTTTGTTTCATTGTAACTCCTTGTATTCAGAGCATATGATCGGGCTGCCATCAAGTTTCGAGGAGTTGATGCTGATATCAATTTCAATATCAGTGATTATGGAGAGGACATGGAACAGGTGGGAGGTTGTAGATACCCATTTGGTAACCCGCTTATTTTTTTTCTCCATATTAATCTTCATTAGTTGATTTGCAGATGAAGAACATGAAGAAAGACGAATTTATTCAAACTCTTCGTCGCCAAAGCACAGGATTCACTCGAGGAAGTTCAAAATACAGAGGAGTAAGCCTGCACAAATGTGGTCAATTTGAGGCTCAGATGGGTCAATACCCTGGGAATAAGTATGAAAAACATTCAAAAATTTCTTGGATCCTATAATAGCTATAAATAAGTAGCAGTAAAGTTATCCATCGTAACTGGTGATATGAAACCTACTATGTTATTTGGTAATTTTATGACTCAATGCTTTGTGGTTCTGAACCACGAGATTAAGGCAGCTGTTTCATTGACAGAAAAATGTGCAGGGACTCCATTTTACCTATGAAAAATGATACTTGTACACCCGGATTTACAGCCCCCTCACATGGTGGGGACTCACGCACAATAAATCATAATATATTGTGCATCGGCCTGGGGTGTAAACTTGGGTGTACACCCTTATGTACCTGTAGCATCTCCCTTTACCTATAAGATTAATGCTTGGTTGCAGATATATGTATCTTGGGTTATTCGACAGGGAAGTAATCTGCAAGGTCCTTGTGATCATAATTTGATTCTTCTCTCACTCAAACCAAAATTATTTTTTTAGGGATTCGTCCAACAGACGTCTCTTTATTTTCTGATCCAGGTCTTATGACAAGGCTGCTATAAAATCCAGTGGGCTAGAAGCTGTCACCAACTTTGAGCCTGCAATCTACGAGAAGGAGATAAATATGGCAGCGGGAGCTGGAGGCATAGGTGCACTAATAATCTATTTTCATTCTTGCTTACTTCCGTAATTTGTTTTGCATGTTTCTAAATTACCATCGGTAGCTAACTTGGGAGAATTGGATTTGTTGTCTTTGGATGCAGGTAGTGGCAACAGTCTTGATCTCAACCTTGGAATTTCTTGCCCATCCGATGGTCTACAAGGGTACGGCAATACCAGAAATATGCACTTCCATTATGGTTCACACAAACTGCCTGATGGAAAAAGAAAGGTACTTCTATCTCATAATTGAATTGCTTAAGAATACTCCCATTTTCACTACCGAATTTGCTTGCCATTTGTTTTCATTTCCAAGGTCAGAAACTTGAGAAGTTCCATGCGCCTATGGTTTATTGAACACGTGCATAAGTTTCGATAGCTAATATACAGATAAAAATTTTAATATGCTCAGGTCCTTTAATTTTACAGGTGGAGAGCTCCTCTGCTGCACGTGGTCTGGTGACGGCGCCCAAGTATGCACCCATGTGGCCTGGGGTCTATTCCGCTTTTACACTAGACAACAAGGTAATTATTTATTAATTTATACATTAATCTTTTCTTGACATAAAGAATACAGTTTCAGTTGAACCCTGTTAAACTATAGACAATTTATTCAGACTGAAGTATCACCTCTGCTGAAAGAAAAAAATAAAATGAATCAAGACAATAAAAACAAGCATCTACAATTTTTAAAATTTCAATTTTGATGAAGGATTTTCTACTTCAGTTTGGACAATCAAGCTTTGTCTGCACATTTCTCTGGAAATACACTTTTATGGCTGAAGAACACATTTCTCACTCCACATCACGAGAAGACTTGTCCTAATGTTTGCAGTGTGTAAAATTTGGTAGAAATTAAAAAATTATTCTCCGAAGTAATCTAACATCTTACTAAGTTGTGAAACATCGTCTAAAGTGTCTATACAATAACAAGTTGTGAAATGAGTTGAATTTAGTTATATTCTTTTTTGTCCTCGGTGTGCCTTGGGTTTTTTCTTTGGTGTTGTCACGTTGCCTTTTAAACGTTGCTTTAGTTTTGTATAATTGTATTGTACCTTTCATGTTTATATATGTTGGTTTTTAGGGATACTGAACTCGAAACAAGCTGAAACCTTTTTTATGTTGGTTTATGAAAGAATAAAGAAGAAAAAGCCTTCAATTTGATGGATCCTAAAGTAATAGTACTGAATCTATTCTCACCCTCGCTGAAAACTCCTTTATAGTATAGTCAGGGCTCATGCTTCTTTCTTTTTGCACACACTTTGATTCTCTATTTTGGGTGTTTAGTCTTTTTCCATTTTCATCGTGAATCTTCATAGGGTGATTTTCATTAAGATATGGGAAAATGAACTTAGTTCGATGATGTTTGCACAATGCATTTCATCAGAAGCGAGAAAGAAAGATGGTGGAAGGAAATGGCGCTTCCCACATGCCATTTGAAACCACCCATGTATGATTCTAATTTGATAGTAAAACCATAACAATTCTGCTTTCTGAGCAGGAAAGAGCTGCAGGAATGAATACGGAAGCCAATGCTTTGCCATTATTCTCAAATTGGCCATGGAAAATGCAAAGCCATGGTGTTGTCACCCCAGTTCCGCTATTGTCTTCTGCAGCATCATCAGGATTCGAGTCATTAAACGTCCCGACTACAATTTCATGCAATACCTTACAGCACCCTCCAACAACCCTCGACTACAAATAATGTCGAAACATTATCGCAAGTGCAGCAGATTCTCTTTAGCCCATTGCAAGACTCGGCTTCTGAAGAAAGCCATTTCAATCAGAGTAATTTTTTTCGATTATGCACATAGAATTATAGGACAACGAATAGATTGAAAACAGGGGATGTGATGTATAGATTTGATTAAAATCCATACACTACGTATTGTGATCTTTTTACGTTGAAATCTACATTTCCTTCTAAGAAATTCTTAACCATCTTTAGATGTGAGAGTGATTTCTAGTTGTTTATAAATCTGGCATACGTCAAGATACAACTTCTGAATGGTGATGAACGTGATGTTGGATATTGTTCAAATTAATAACGATGAGTGATTTTAGAAGTGATGAAAATTGGTTAATCATGAAAAAAACAAGCAAACACAAAACAGGACAAAAAATAGTGAGGGCCGAAAAATGGCGTGGGGCGGCCTAATGCCGATCGGTCGCCCGCTTTATGTTGCAATTACAGCCATTTTGTTGAACTGGGCGGGCGTCGGCCTCGTTGGAGTTTTTTATTTTGGTATCATTTTGAAGGGTTTTACACCATTTTGGCTTGATTTTTGCACCTTTTCATGCATGGTGATTATAATTCTATATATATGAGTGATTTTCATGATTGAAAACATATAACAAACATCAAATTCATTCATCAACATCCAAAATCAAAGATCAAACCCAAATTTTTATATTGTTCTTCAAAGTTCATTTTTCAAGTTTTGATTGCTTGATTCATATTTAGACTAAGGTTTGCTTCATTGCTTGCTTCTGCAATCTATTTGTCATTGAAGCCTTCAATCACTTACCCCTGTACAAATATCATTTAAGGACAACGATTCATATGAATCTTGTTCAAATCTTCCATCTGGAAATTTCTTATTGCTGATTTTATTTTCATTCTTCATCAACTTTGTTCAACACGTGCTCTGTGTATCAACTTGCTTGTTCTTTACCCTAAAAAATGACTTCAATTTTGCCCCCGTGTTTTGATTTTCAGATACATTTTTAAATTGTTATTTTCAGAGCAATTTCGAATCCTAACTGGTGCCAAATTTGGATACTTAAAGGCTCTATATTTCCCTATTTGTAGTCCTTTTCATTGTTTCAACTGTTATTTTCAGAGCAATTTCGTATCCTAACTAGAATTAAATCTATTTTTTTTTTTTTTGTCATCGAAAGCTTCACAAACATACATTTTTTTGTCCCTTATTTTCAACCAAACATTTTTCAATTAAATAATATTACACTTTAACTCAAAACTTTTCTTTCTTTATTAACCATGCATTCTTTAAAAAATCACTATTATAAAATCAATTATGTTATATGTACATCATTTTTTATATTGTGTCACGTGCAACATGCTATTGGACAGTTTAAAATAAGCACACATTTTCCCGCCTACAACTTTTTTAACTCAAATGGAATGTATACAATGATGTCAATCCCACAACGTACATAACATTATTCATTATAAAATACATGTTTTCACCAAAAACTAATTACAACGGAGCTCTAACAAAGTTCATAAAAGTAGGAAATGGTACTGCAATTCGACTGTTAACTCCACTATGTGATTTCCTGTCTGTGAAGCCCAACAAGGTTAATTGCCAATCCAGGCCCAGGCCCATACATAAATTTAAAGACATAAACCATGCAATTCTATTTACGAAAATAGAAATCTCCGGTCTTCTCCTTTATTTTTAAGGTTTGATACTGAATACTCTGCTCACAAACAAAAGGTTGAAATACTAAAGGTAATTATTTCAACCATATTTATTTTTATTTTTGATTGCTACGCAGCGTATAAAATAATTCAATTGATTCAATTTTCCTTTATTTTCCCATAAAATCCCAGGGAAAGAAGAAGGATTATTGTTTATTCTTTACTGAAGGTTTCCTCTTCGTTTTTTTTTTTCCTTAAATTGATAGAGTGCATTGACTTTTATCAACGATTTTCTTTTTTTCTTATTTTGCCCTTTTAAGTGAAGTTTTGGTCAATTATTGAATTACACATAGGTATTTAATTTCTTGGTTTATTGATTCGTATAATTTGAAACTTCAATTGGATTTATGGTTTCGCCAGTGTTGAATGCCTTTTCTGCTGCGTTTGGACGAGGACTGGGTAATTGTCTGTTGACATTATTATGCATTTTGATTGTATGGTTGCTTGTTTGAGTGGAATTTTTAAGGATCTGGAAAATTGCTAATCTTAAAAGAGTTAATGTCTATGTTTAATGCTGTGTTATATTGGGAGTATAAACATAATATTGTTGGTATACA
>CAIGRR010384434.1:0-10652 GCA_903798365.1 Fraxinus sp. 1973-6204
TTTCTAAAATGCGGTTTCAGTTCAGTTTTCCGGTTTAGCTGTTTTTGCTTACAACCCTATACTTGAGTAATCATTTCTCGTGGGATCGACAATTCGAACTCGTTTGTCCACTTTATTACTTTTAAGTGATTTGTATGATTGTGGTACATATTTTTTAACGAAGAACATATCTGTCATTTTTATAAGTTTAGTTGCCAAAATTCGACCACTTTAAAATTCAGTGAGCAATCAAAGACGTTTTCCAAAATTTGGTTAGCAACTGAAGACAATTTTCAAAATTTAATGAGCAGTTGAATTTTTTTTAAAAAAAGTTTAGTGAGTAATAAAAAATGAGACATTTGTTAATAGCATGACGGGACATCTCATGTACATTTCGTTAGCCCGTCACTAATTGCGTTAAAAATTTGGAATGGATGTTAAGGCGGTAAGTAGCGTCCAACATTTTGATAAATTTAGTGGTCAAAACTCGACATTTTAAACTTCAATGAGCAATCGAAGATATAGACATAAGTTCAGTGACCATTTTGACAATTAACTCACGTTAATTTGTGCAAAATTCACTAATGGGGATCTAAATCTTAATAAAATTGAAGGTTGAAAAAAAAAACTTCTGTATTTAGAGACAAAAGTCTGTTAAAGTAAATTCATTAACATAANTATAGACATAAGTTCAGTGACCATTTTGACAATTAACTCACGTTAATTTGTGCAAAATTCACTAATGGGGATCTAAATCTTAATAAAATTGAAGGTTGAAAAAAAAAACTTCTGTATTTAGAGACAAAAGTCTGTTAAAGTAAATTCATTAACATAATCTTTTAGTTATTTCTGAAAAATAGAATTATTGGAAATGAAAATTTATAAATTTAAGTGAATACCTAACTATGGGCTCCTTACAAAAAACGTTAATTAAATGGGAAATTAAACAATTTTTACTTTTTCTTTCATAAAGTTACTTTTTGACTTTTCAATATTTCTTAGTGACTGAAAAATATCATCCGTCCATAGCACTACAACAAATGCCCGAGTCAACAATAAAGAATGAAAATAATCAACAATGACTTTAGCAAACATCCAAATCAAGCAATAATGGATTATGAACAGATAATTAATTATTTAAAGGGTCAAAATGAGGTGAAAGTATCTCCAATGAGGTTTTGATCACTAAAATAAAGAGAAAATTATTTCACAAGTGAAACCAAGAGTTACTAAGAAGTCCAACTGAGTGATAAAGATTAAAATCAGATTAAAATTAAAAAAATTAGTTGTTATTGTTGACTTTTATTAGACGAGTGGAACCCAATAACGACTGTATTTTCAATTTTAATTGAATTTTGAGCTATACAAAACACGCCCTAAGATTATCCATGTGCATTTTCAATTCAGGAGTAAGCTGGGAGAAACAGAGACTTACTAATAAATTACATGCTGCAACTGGTTCATCTTCTGTTTCTTCAGGGAGATCGGACGGAACTTGATTACAAGAACTTCGCTTTAATTACTTTCCCACAAAATTTTCGGTACCCATTGGAGCGTGGGCGTGGGACTCGTATGAACTGATTAGATGTGGAAATCTCCAAAAGGCACGCCAAAACACTTTTGAGTTCCATCAGGCCCACCTGTAAAACTCCCTTCAGTTTGAATACTGTACTTGTACATATGTACAAGTAGTTATAGAATGTTTTACGGATAGATGAGGTGTCAAAAAAAGAAATGAGAAGTTTTTTTTTATTTGGTTGAAGAAATTATGACTCAATCATATTTCACCGCATAATGTGTATGTACACCAATCTCTAAGTGATAATGTACATTTAGCAACACCACATTTGAACAAGGTACAAGTGAGCCAAAAAAAGTCAGAAGGAGGAAACTGAATTTCTCTGCCACATTTCTATTTAGTTAGAGAACACCCTGTCCAGTGCAACCAAGTAAATTTTTTATTAGATCACCAGAGAAAAGGGGGAAGACAATATGGCCCCACCACATAAAAGCAAACTCCCAGACTCTGTTCTGTTACTAAAGAAAACCCTGTCAAATAACACGTTCTCAATGCGGCAAAGTAAATTGTACTCAATGGCACTGTAATATGTTTTTCTACCCTCTGAATCTCTGATTCAATATCCTTGTGAACGTCCCTCCCAAAATGTTCGATATAACTTTTGATATCTTGATGAGTTTCAGCATTTTCTAATTGTTTATGAGCAAAAGAGAACCGATATTCTTGACTGCTTCTTGGCTCATCACTACTACTGTGGCTGTTAAAGCAGAGTTCTCAGAGTGATGCAGGAGCTGCAAGTTATTACCATGTAACTAAGAAATAATTTGAGAAGGAAATAATGTCGTGATTGATGATTTACAATGAGGATAAAATAACTATCATATTTCTCTTATGATTTTGTTTTCGTAATGAATTGTGAAAGACAGTTCCTTAAATTTCTTGAAAATGCTTCTTGGGAACACTAAATCTGGATCAGACACTGATTGAATGAACGTAATGCAGTGCGTAAAATGATGGTATAGTTTTTAGGATAGCATGTCTTTCTGATTTCTAACGTTAGGAACATTAAGTAGAAAGTTTTAGCAAACATTTCACACACAATAGTTACACTTTACTTGAGCCATCATTGCTCCCATCACGAGTCATTGCGAAGTTATTGACTAGCAACCCATGGAAATGCATAGCATTGAGTGAGTGATAATTTTATTAAACCAGAAACTATTAGCACAAAATAAATGGAAAATTTACAAGAGAGACCATACGGAAAGAATGAAATATAATCTCATTATACCTTTTTGAATCACAAGCATATGTTTGTCTTTATCATAATGCTTGACTGATTGTCTTTGTCCATCTTTGGACTTGCTATTCATCTCCTGTATCTCACTTTCTGTATTGTGATAAATAGTTCATCATTAGTTTTTTCTACATACCATTTGCAGCAATAAGGGGACAGTTTATTCGGCTCGGGCTGTCGGGCATATAGAATTCCTGAATCCACCCATGCTGCTGCTGGCACACCGCTTGTCCAAGTATGTCCTACCCAGACAAAAGTAGCTATTCATAATCTTCTCAAGTATTTCTTTATGGTGGTTAATTATTCTTTCGGAACCAGATATTGTCCTTGTCTGATGGTGAGAGAATTACTTCCATTGTGCCAGTGAGTGAGTTTGAAGAAAACCAGTTTCTTATGATGCTCACTATGAATGGTTATATCAAGAAAGTTTCTATGAATTATTTCTCATCAATTAGGACAACGGGAATTACAGCTATTCAACTGGTATGGCTACTTCTTTTTCATTGATTTCATTTCAGCAACAGAAACTGATTCCGAGGAAGTTGAGGTTGCTGTAGCATAGAATATAAGCCGTTACAATTAGAATAGAAAAATGTTGTTAATTATGTTGTTTTTAGTCACACTATATATAGATTTAAATATTTAATCCCCCTTATCCTTTTTTATTGTGTGATCTGTATCAAGTCACTCTCGTAACAATTTTTTCCTCAAAAACATGGTCTTCATTTATCAACGGGCTAATTACTTGAATGGTTATTGAACTTTGTCAAGTGTTACTACTTAATAATTGAATTTAAAAATGTATCTCAATTGTCATTCAATATCGTCAAATGTTGTCACTTCATAACTAAACTTAAAAATGTATTACAATGGTCACTGAACTATGCACCAATGTCGACTTGAGTGATGGATGGATAACACGGTGTATAGTTCAATGAAGAGAAGAGGCTTTCACTTCATGTTCATTTTCCCCTCCTGATTCGGTTTATATGTCTACTATACTATAGTTTGTAGTATAATATCTTGGAGATGTTCTTACTTAGACCACATTACAATAGAATGCTTATAACATTTAAGGAAAGCTACGCTATAACGTGACTTGAAACTTATCCTATACTTCAACAATAAAGTTCGTTATGATATTATTGTGTGCTTGCTCGAAACATGTAGGATGACATTTAAGTACTTGTTTTGGACATATCTATACGATTCACAAACATGTGATGCCCTTTACATCAAACCATATACCGTACAGCTTCATTTCAAAGACTTGGGGGGAGCCTAATTGGGGAAATACAGAAGAATACGAAAAATGCTTGAGCTTTTACCAAATCCATCCTTCATCAAAAGAAATTTTTCAGTTTTACAGTTGCATGACAACAGCAAAAATGATATCATATTAAAGTTGTTACAATGACGGAGTGGGTTGGACTACTGAGGCACCAATTTTTACATGAAGTCTCATTTTTCTTTTGACCCCCTGAAAGTGAAGATACAAACCCTCTTGTGCTTCCAAGTTAATTTGTTCCAAGTGAAGTAAATAACCCGAGCGAAGCTTGTTTGTTCATAAAATCCATGGTCACTGTCCAGAAAATGCTCTTTCCACCCTCTTGGTCCGTGAAAAAAGCCGACCTTAACTGAAATAAAAAGTTGTTTGAGAAAGTGAAAATGAAATTACTGTGAGGTAACAGAACTCTTATTTTCTGACAACTGATACTTTTGTTATAGACCATTCTAATTCAATTCATATGCAATTATTTCTCTTTTTTCCCAGGCGAGACAATGTGTAAACGTTTACAATGGATAGAGTACTTTACCTGGAACAGACGGCACTGATCCACATACTGTAGATACCATGTTCTTTCACTCTGTAAAAACAAAATTCAAAGTTAGGACCCAATTACAACAAAGGGCATGACGAGAACAAACTGAAAAGAATTAGAAAAGATTCCATGTAAATTATTCATGATAGATAAGTATCATCTACAATTGCAAACACTGAGCAACTGGACTCAGAAAACAATTGGAATGGGGGCCAATGAGGAAGCCTACTACCAAACAGGCTCATGCTAAGTGCCTACTTAAATACACAATCAAGCGAGATGATGACATTCACCCTAATATAGCAGTGCTATTTCATTTCATACCATACACTGATTAATTGACGAGTACACACACAAAGCAGGTTCATTGGTCGGATGCTTCATTTGCTTTGAAAAACTCTTAACAAATTAGTAAAGATAGTCAAGAACTTGTTCGATTAGTTTAACTAGTATGACTTCCATGAAACTTCATATATCAGTTGATTTTATTGGTGATTGTGTGTTCTTCCTTTTTTGTGTGAGTACCTCTCTGAACTCTAGCATCGGGTGCTCTTTCTGTTTCCTTTTTGTTTCTTTCTTTTCTTTTTTTGTTTCTTCTTTTGTGGATGGACATTCAAAGGAACTTAAAAGATGGTCTGTGTTAATTATATCTGCTTTTTACAGGAGAATGAATCCAAATTCTAATCCCACCAACCCAGATTATTTGTCACCCTTAGCCTAGGGCACAGGCACAAGGACATGTAAATTCTTACCAACTCAAAATAAATTCCATCAATCTAAACCGTTGGTGTCCTACCTCACAATACCAGCTCGAATTTACCTTAATTTAAGAAGGAAAGCTTATGAAGATTCAATGGTCACTTCAACGAGGATGGACTAAGAGATCATGAGGTCAGCTCCACCCATGATAGGTCAGCTCGACACATGCCCGTTGTCATATATAAACATCATTATTATAATTTTGAATGTCTCCTAAGTGATGCCATCACCACCCAGATGACCACTCCCACAGCGACGAGTGGCACATGACGTCAGTCGTCGGCCCCTCATTTTCAGCCAATTAGAAATTAGCAATGATTACCCAGGTGACAGGTAGTCATGACATTGGCCATGATGACCTATTCGGTCGAACAACAACAACCAATCGGCATCCTAAAGATTGGAAGGTGGCACACACTTCTAGATCAGTACTTTAGCTGATGTGACGTTGGGTGGCCAAGTTGATAGATTAGTAGAGGCCAATGATATTTTCCAAGGGGGGAACTGAACATACTTCTCGTATACACTTCTCATTTACTTCAATCAATACAAACACTCTCATATTTTACTATTTCAGTAATATATAAATTCCAAACTAGCTCGCTTTTTCAGGACGGAACATCCAGCTCAGCTTGAATTATCTTCGGAGGGAAGGATCTACCGCCGTCATGTGGGAGACACCATCATTACATCATTACCTTTTGATTTCACTCATTCCAAGGCTCACAACCACCATCCTCCTATTCAATTCTTTTTAAGACAAGTGGCAATCATGATTATGCACCAAAATTGTAACCCATCACAGGGATGCATTAATGACTTCCCACCTTAGCTTCATCATGACGTATGGAGGCCGACCTCAACATCCAATCAGAATCCAGTTGGCGGCACACAAATTAAGATTAGCACTGTAGTTGATTTGATGTAAAGGTAAGCTAGGCAACTTATCCATTTTTGTCTATAAAAGGAATTGTAATGATCCTCCTTTGGACATGAGCTCAATGCTTGTAGACATACACTTCAAATTCTCCTACCTCTTACTAACATCCTCTTTTTATTATTTCAGCATCATTTTACTATTTCAGCTCAATTTACCTCTTACAAAACATCAATTAAGTTGACAAAATCGACCTAGGCATTTTTTGACGTCAACAAAAACCATTCTAGTTTAGTCAATATGTTAGTACAAGTTGATGGATGGCATCTTTCATCATCAGCGAACTGAGTCTCATAAATCATTTTTTGCCACTCCATTCGACATATTACTACACCTGCTGAAAAATCCAACTACGATACAATCCTTTGCGATTGCATCTAGTCATATTAATTAGGTCTTAACTCTTCTCTTCTAAAATGTTTAATTCTATCACATCACTTTTGTTGAATGGGAGCTTCATTGGGTCATATTTGTCAGCTTTTTTAAAAGCTGAAAACTCAATTAGGGACTATGCATTGGGAAGCGTGGAACTAATTAATTCCTTTTTATCCAAAAGGGAAGAATGAAAATGGAAAAAAACAAAAAGTAAATGCATGGTGTTGGTTAAATGAGTTTCTCAACAAAAATAAAATTGAAAACTGGGTGCAACATAGTGAAGCAAGAAAACAGAGTGAATGACATGATCCTCCACTTACAAGTTTCTATCATCTGGACTAATTTCAGGAAACAAATTGATGTAAAAGCGAAAACCGTCAGGGCTTACATCTCGGCAAAGAAATCCTGAAAAAGAACTTAAGAGTAAGTTCTGCAATATTTTACGAGCTTCTACAAAATGATGCTGAAGGATGTACCTTTTCCTTCAGCAGAAAGGAGATACTCCTTAGCCATAGCAGGAGCAACGCCGAGAGTCATTGCTGCATCACTGGCACTGATCCCAGTTCGTAAAGCATCGATCTTCGATACCAAGGATCTGATCCTAGAAAATACCTATATGTCCAAAGCAGATCCTGATTAATTTGCTTTCAGGAATTAAAACAGTGAGAATTTTCTATAAAGAACATGTAAATAAAACTGCACGTGCTTAAAACAGTACCACTTCAAAAATCAAGAGGTCCAAAGTAAATCAATATTTAATCACTCAAAGAAACGTGTTTTGCACATATCGTGGGTACTGTACTTCAATCTTTGTTTTATTTTCTGGTTAGACTCATCAAGTTACTCAAAAAAAATTCTTTTTATCTATTTCTTTTCTTCGACTCTTTTAGTAATCAAAGATAAAACTTCTGAAGTTATAACCTTGTTTATTCTATCATCTCATAGATCATTACTCCATTTGTTTCTGGTTGTCTCAATACTCGCATAACTCTCTGACGTGATTTCAGAGTAAGCACATCAAAGAGGATCAAAAATCTAGAATTTATGTAAGTAGCCACAACTGTAAACGAAGCATGCATATGTAAAACATCTTAAACCATTTAAAAGTAAAGGAAATAACCTCATCGTCACTGTGGGTCTTATTCTGAATGACCATGACACCGCTATCAAATTTCCGAAGCATTACTGGGCTGTTCGAAGAGAAAAACTAAAACAGTCATGCAGGATTTGTAGCAAGCTCACAAAACACCAGAGGATTAATGTGTGTGTTACATGATGCGTTATAGAAATCTCCCTTCACTATCACACTAGTTGATTGACTTCAATGTGACATAGTACTTACGTGTCAAACTTTTCCCAGAGAGAACATGCTTGCCGCAAATCATCGGGTGAGATCAATTCTGTACAAGAAACACAATGCTGTCATAATATCTAAACGAGTAATAACCCAAAAAATAAAGGCATAAATTTCCAGCAAAAGAAATGTGAGAGGGGTAAAGGGATAAGATAGATAAATTACAAAATAAAACCTGTGCCACGGGCTCGATTAAAGAGGCAATAAATATCTATCAGATTGATCATTCCTCCAGCCCTCTCCAATGGTTTCTTGACAAAATCTGCCAACTAAGCACCAATGGACTGAGTCACAAATAGCCAAAGTAAGAACTTCCACAAGTCAAATAACAAAAAATAACATCATCTGCAGAAACTATTTCTGTCAATCAAAGATAAAATTAAAAGGGGGGAATTCTTTCTACCTTATTTCACTGTTTATTTAGCCCCTGTTTGGCTATATTTTTCCAAAACTCATTTTTAACCACACATTCTCCCATAAAATAACGTTACACGTAAACCCAAATTTTTTTCTTATTTTTTAACCATGCATTCTAAAAAAAAAATCACTATTCCAAGACGGCAAGACACATTTCCCCGAAATCTCATTTTAATGGAGCTCAAACAAGGGCTTATTTATTTTGAACGATTGCATTTCAAGTAATGTACATGGCAATTGTGCTAAAAACTAAAGCTTACACAACTTTACTTATCTCAGGACCAAAGGGAAATCTGATGCCATAGAGCAAAAGGAATTGCTATTTATTACTTTGACAGGAAAGTTTTTAGTTACCTTTAAATAACACTTTTGAATTGCTATTTATTACTTTGAAAACACCAGCTTTTCGCCCTCAAATTGATGGTCAAACAGAGTTAGCTAAATATAGTATTTAAGAAATGCTTATACGCTCAGGTGGTTAGAAACTCATTATTGCAACCTCGTCTAGCCTGCAGCTAAGCCCCTGTTTGATGACCATTATTTTGAGAAAATGGAGTTTTGAAAAGTGATTTTTTGGAGAACGTGTGGTTAAAAGTAGAAAAAAGTTTTGGATTTACATGCAAAATATTTTATTGTGTAACTGTGTGGTTGAAAATGAGTATGAGAATTAAAAAGTTTTGAAATAATGGTTGTCAAGCTGGGGCCAAGTTTTCTCCAGTAATAAATAGCAATAATGGTTGTGTTCATTGTTTTAATATAAACATGCTCTAGTGCTAACAGATGCACTTGCAGTGTTCAATATCCGTGTTGGTATATTTTTTTGTCCTTTTGTATGACATAATGAGTAAAATAACAGAGACCACAAAATAAACATGCACCTGACGAGATAACTGCTGGTGATACAAAGCACCGGCAGCCTCTTTAGTAACTGGAGAAGCAATACCGACACTCAATAACCAATCTTGCATCTCTTCTTTGGTACCCATGTCATCATCGTTTGTTCCACCAGTCTCATTATTAGAGCCTGACAGAAGCTTTAACCTCATCCTCTCAGCTAGCACCACCATCTCCTTAGCCTTGCTCTATTGTTAAATAAATATACAAGCAGAAGATTTTTAGGTGGAAAAACAAGAAGAAACCACAGTATAAGAGGACAGGTTGTGCTCCGTTCTATGATTAACAAAACCTTTCGTCAACCATCAAACACTATCTTTTAGTTTCCATACACATTAATAGGTTTTATATACATATACCAATTCAAAAGAATTCTATTTTTGACATTTCCAAGACTGTTTCAGAACACTCAATCCATCACTGATAGCTAAGTTGTTCGCAAGAATACTAAGCATTGGGCCATGCAATGTAAAGCATTTGAATAATTCACAATAATAAGGTATATAAAAATGTTCAGGCGATAATTTAGAATGGGAGCATCAATATAAAGCAATCAGCACATTGCATTCAATCATTGTACCTCCGATCAAGGTTATAAAACTACATTTCACGTGAGATAAAGATAAGAAAAGCACAAACCACTTTATACAACCAAAATTTACCATATCTTCCTTAATTTGTCAATTTTCTCACCCTATGTTCCAAAACTAACGCCAAACACGGATGCTCGGATAAAAATCTGCTAAAGTCAAATGTTAAATTCGATAATAGGGAATTATAACATTTTTACATACCATGAGAGCATTCAAATCCTGAAAGGCATCCTGCAAGCTCTTGTCAGTACTTTCCCACATCTCCTGCTCCTTCCTCAAAATCCCTGACACTCCGACTACAGGCTTTTTCAAAGCCAGCGACTCCGAACCCTCCCTCGATCCCGACCCTGATCCCGACTCAGTAGCGGACCCACTCGTCTCCCAGGCCCGCCCTCTCCAGGCGTCCCAAAATTTCCCCAAAAACGAATCAGTGTCCACCTTTCCCCTCAAAATCAACGTGATCACCAAAGATTTCAGTCCCTTTTCCGAGACTCGGCTCTCCGGGGTGGTCGAAACCTGAAATCGGATTCTCGGGCTGTGGAACATGGACTTGATCGATTTTTTTGTGGAGAAAATGTGCTGAATTGTGGAGAGGGGAATATATACAGCAGTGGGAGTGTTGTTATCTGACGAGAGCCAGAGTAGACGGTGGGTTGTGAGGATGAGAAGACCGGATTTCAGGAGTGGGAAGGCTGAGAGGTCTTC
>CAIGRR010384504.1:0-13164 GCA_903798365.1 Fraxinus sp. 1973-6204
TCGCTCAGCTTCTGGGCGTCTTATGGGTTTGGGCGATGAGGCTTCCTTGTTTCTGGGCCTCCGTTAGGTTTTCATGTTGGATTTCAGTATTGGGCTGTGCTCATTGGGCATTTAACCTTGAACTGCATTTTTAGTGTGTTAACAGAACCTTTAATGCTCCGTAGAACTCTCCTGCTTTAACATTGCGTAATGCCCATGAAATAAAGCTTCATTTACAAAAGCTTTTTCACAAGCCTTCTACGGGCCCCCTCACAAAGGGAGGCCCCACATGCATTTAAAAAAAAAAAAAAAANCATTGGGCATTTAACCTTGAACTGCATTTTTAGTGTGTTAACAGAACCTTTAATGCTCCGTAGAACTCTCCTGCTTTAACATTGCGTAATGCCCATGAAATAAAGCTTCATTTACAAAAGCTTTTTCACAAGCCTTCTACGGGCCCCCTCACAAAGGGAGGCCCCACATGCATTTAAAAAAAAAAAAAAAAATTTAACGTGGGGCCCCCTTTGTGAGGGGGCCTGTGAAAAAGGTAATGAAGCTTTATTCATGTTCATGGGGCCAATGAGGTCATAGTTTGATCAGCAAGAACGCGGACGATACGGTACTGTTATTAGCAATAGTCGTTAAGAAACCAATAAAAGATACTTATTTTACATATTCACACGAAACTTCTCAAGTCCGTCTGTCTGAGGCGACGACTTTCACTAGTTTGTTGTGGGTTCACACCTTGATCGATAGATTCTTGGATTTTCTTGAAGCTGAGGAAAAGAAGAAAAAACATGGGTTCAAGCGGCAGTTTAATGGTTTCCCCATCATCAAGAAAATCTTCTTGGTTTGGTGGGTCCATGCTAAACCGCACCAAGCGCAGACTTTCCTTTCTATTCTGTGGTGCAGCATCCGACGCTGGGTCAAATCTTGAGGTAGTATATATGAATAATCCTTAAGATGTTTGTATAAAGTTCCTTGAGAATATACACGTGATATGTTCTTGTAATTGTGATTGCTTGTGAATTTTGATGTCCAAGGAAATCGAATTGCTTTGACTTTTATTAGTAAATTTTCAGTTTTTTTTTTTTTTGAATGATTCAGAATGATCGGATTCTGCCCTAGTAAGCTTTGGGCAATGATTTTAGTTTATGGCATATAACTCTAAAGTGAACCATAATGCTCTTTTCATTTCAGGAGTGTATTTTACTGTGATCACCTTTGAATTTGATTTGTTTTATGTGACTTAATAGAACTTCTGATTTGTTGCTATGTAAAAGGCCTATTTTCAAGCACACAAGTATTATATAAACTTACCTCTCTTCCCCCTCAATTTACACAGACTTTTGAAATGAAGCAGTGCACAAAAGATGATCTGCCGTACCAAAATATATTGTCTGGCCAGAAAGAAAAAAAAAATTAAATTGATAAAGACACTCAAATTCCTTTCCTTTATTCTTGCTAAATGACTAAGCTTACTTTTCCTCTTCCATCTGAGTATTGAGTTTTAAAATTTTGAAGGGAACATTTATGAATATAATTCCAAGGACCCAATTCCACTCTGTGCAAGGCTGTGATTGGGATAAACTCTTCAAATTAAAATTTTGGATTCCCTTTTCAATGTTAAGAACTTGATATAGTTTTGATTTCACATAATGCTTGATTATAAATTTTGTAAATTTTTTAAACTCAAGAGAAAGTAGAGAGTTGTGTCCGTATCACTACTTATTGCTTTCAGTTACGACAACGGTCATCTTATTTAAAGTTGATAATAGTTAAATATGTGAGGGCTAAGTATTTTATAGACATACGCCCAAAATAAACTTCAAAATTTCAGGTGTCAATGTTAAAAGGGAGAAAATGCTTTACACAGCAAATCATCAGGTATTGGTTGTTTGTAATCAGAATTAAAAATTTTAGTCACCCTCCGTGGAAGGATTTGTATATGTCTTATTTACAAAATATAATTCATAATGAATTAATATCCAACCTTCGAATTTGACATTTAAGATGCTCTGTTTTGACTGATTCACTGAGGCCCCGTACTTAAAAGTCATGGTTGTCATTAACATACTGAAAATAACTGAAAACAGAAATTAGGATACCTTCAATATGAATCAAAAGAAGCGTTAAACAAAACTTAATGCAATTCTTTTTCTCTTAAGGTGTTAATGACAGCAATTTAAGTGTACTAGTTCTTCCAAAAGTTTGTTTAAATATAACTTGGAGATGATCTAACTTGTTGGTATTCATCTTTCTTCAAGAGTTTCCTAAAAAGTGATGATGCCTTAACCTTTTTTTCTGTACTCTTCTTCTATGTTTACCCAATATTAAGCCCCTGTTTGGTACACATTAAAATTTTCATTTTCATTCTTCTACTCATTTTCAACCACACATTTTTCAATAAAATAATATTTTCCATCACATCAATATTTTTTCCTTCTTTTTCAACCACACATCTTCATCAATCTACTATTCCAGAGTACATTCTTCCAAAATAATGTAGCTCAAACATACCATAAATAATCCTTCAGGCTTATTGTTCTTATTTGAGATGATCATTGACATGTTATAATATTCTTCCTTGAAGCTAGAAGATTATTCTCAGGAATCATCAGCAAGTTCTNATCTTCATCAATCTACTATTCCAGAGTACATTCTTCCAAAATAATGTAGCTCAAACATACCATAAATAATCCTTCAGGCTTATTGTTCTTATTTGAGATGATCATTGACATGTTATAATATTCTTCCTTGAAGCTAGAAGATTATTCTCAGGAATCATCAGCAAGTTCTACAAAAAATTTAGCTCCAATTAGTGATGTTTCGCATAACTCTATCATAGAACCTTCTTCAATGTTCAGTTCAGAAGTTGGGGATACAAGTTCCATAGTTGAGACCGGGGAATCATCTGGAAGTGACAACAGTATTATTGAGGAAGCTTTGGTTGAACAGTTAAATGTAAAAACAAGCAGAGATCTGGCACGCCTCTTAAATAATAAGGAACCGGTTATCCTTGAGGTAGGTTTTCATTCCAATAGCAAGGATTTATAATGGTATAAAAATCATGATATTGCAAATCATTCCTGTAACAGCCTGGTATTGATCCATCAAGCAGTCTCGCACATGCGAATTCAGATTCAGATGTTGAATATCACCAAAATGCAGTTGTTGACGATAATAACACTAATTTAAGGTCACATTCTATTGCTTCCGATTCTTTACCACCATTTCAATTGCCTGGGGATGAAAGTGCTCACATGACAACAACTTCTAGTCCAGGATATCTTGTTTCTGACAATGCCCGGGATCTCAGAAGTGGATATCTTCTTCATCTCGATGTGGTGAATGTCTCTTCTAACTTACTATCTAGTAGAATTGCAGAAAGAAATAGCTTCGAAGCAAGAAGGCATAGTAGGAGGCTATTTTGGGATGCTTTATCTAGACGGAGAGACTCCCCGACCATGGTTTTTGCCACTGGTCCTGATGAAGTAGGCTCCCATGACAGATGGCTCCTAGATATTGGTGGTATCCACAATGATGAAGTTGGTCATGATATGGATTCCTTGAATGTTAGACGTCATCGCAGAAATGAAGGTAGACGGCTATTGAGATCGGAGGTGAGATATGATATGCTTTTTAAGTTCTAATATTCTTAGAAAAACTTCCAAATCATTCAAACAATGTTTTGTGTTATTTTCTTTTTTGGACATATAGTTGTAACGACTCGGCCTCTATCTCAAGCCATTCTCTTACATATTGTCCGCTTTGAGAGGGCATTTTCCCTCTTACTCCTCACAGCTTTTTGTCGCGTCCTCTAAGATTCGAACCCCAAGACCCCTGCCTTATGAGATACTTAAATTGAAATTTGGTACCAATTGGGCAACTGGCCTCTTACCCCTCCATGGCTTTTTTTTTCGGGTCCTCTAGAATTTGACCTCAAGACTTAAGCTGAATTCTGGTAACAATTGTGCAATTGATGCCAAGATTCAACTTAAGTCTTTTATAAAATAAAGGTCTTGTGTTCAAATCTAGTGCATGAGTACGTAATTGCTAACAAGCGGACACTATGTTCATCTCACAAGTATACTCTTGTTTCCTTAGATGCAATAAATAACGCGTTTTAATAAAGCAACTTCGAATTTAGGTTGGATTTGACTATCAAATTAAAATTTTGTGCAATACCATATGTAGAATTGGTTTAAATCATATTGGATTTAGGTAAACCTATTCTTCTATCTTTCTGTCAGTTTAAATATCTTTTTTTGTGTCTTATTGGATCTGTGCATAATAGCAAGGCAAAAAGTGGAAGAGAGATTTGCCTTTGCAAATATGCTACAAACACCTTTTTACTTCTGTTTCAGAAAAAAAAAAATTCTTGTCAACTTTTGTGTCATATTGTATTAATTTGATTTTTTTTTCCAACGTTTATACATGCAGATCTCAGAAAGAATGATAGGTGGCCTTAATGAGGGAGCCCAACAAACTACATTTTGTGCATCTGGGCTACACAATGAGGGCACATGTTCATGTGAATCTATTTTTTCATCTGAAGAATCCAGTACCCTTGCTAGCATCTCTCGAATTATCATGCTTGCTGAGACATTATTTGAGGTAGATCCTTGAGACCCAATGGTTTCCATCTCAGTTACATTTTCTCTTGATCAGCTATCTAAATTGTTAGGTTGTATTTAGTTGAAAGTGCTATTTGAGTGACATTATGGCAACTCTTTTTGGGGTGTATCTGAATTCCTTTCCAGAAAATTGAACAAGGGCACAATTGCAACCAGCTTGCTTTCCAAGTTATCGTATTTGTGGAAATGGTGGCCAATCCAAATTAAGTATAGGCCCTAATAATTGAGCTTGCTGAAAAATGTACGATAAGGGTGTCTTTATATGACGGTATTTGTAAGGAGTGATCCATCAAATTTATAAGTTCCTAAACTTTAGAGCTTGTTTGGTACAGTTTAAAATCGAATTAAAATTGAAAATATAGTCGTTATTGGGTCCAGCTCGTCTAATAAAAGTCAACAATAACGGATAGTTTTTCAATTTTAATCCGATTTTAATCTCTACCGAACACACCCTTAGTTATGTTTTCAAGAAAACAAGTGGGCAGTTTACAATAACCTCCACTAATTCTTTTTTTTGGAGAGCACAACCAAGTGTAGAAGGTAGTTGAACTTTCTAGATTAAATTTCAGCAAAGTGGGGTGTAATTGTTAAATGTCATCGAAACTTCTGGAAAAGTGTAATCAACTACGTTGATTTGGATAAAATTTAACTCAAAATTATTAAGGTGGCATCTTTGAGAACTTCATGGGAGCTTAAAATGCAACGTTTGAAGGAAAGTGAGTTGAGCGAGTGTACCTTAGCATTGAAGTTACATCACCACATGTGGCCTAAGATCCATAACAATAACACTATTGCTCTGTGGCTGCTACCAGTTTGACGCTTCCTCAAATTTTTCTTGGATGGTTGCTTACATAGTCGAATACTTAAAAAATGGAGCAGTGGAAATTTATGCAGGGCTACTAGAAGAATTTTTTTAATTTTATCAACTGGTTTTGTCCAGCTTAAGCTTATCAAATAATATTCGTATGGTGTACTAATTATTTTGGAATGTCATATGCTGTTCTTTCTGAACCTATTTTTGTGACTAGTCATCTGGTTTGTTGCTAATTATCTTTGAGATGCCTTTTCTTGTGAATTATATTATCCTAGTGAACTGGGGATTTATGAGCTACAATATCACAAATCTGGTATAGGTATTTTTCTAGTTGCGGAGAATGAAAGAATGATTGCTTTAATGTGCTTTCCTATGGATTTTTTTTCCCTTGTAAATAATTTTTGAAGTTTTTAAGACAAGGTTTCAATAATTAGCTGAAAAGTTACTTTATTGTAGGTTTTGGATGAAATTCAGCGCCAATCTCTGTCTTTTTCACCATCAATGCTCTCTCTCCCTGCTCCTGAGTCTGTTGTGGATTCATTTCCTCTCGAGTATTATGAAAAACAAAAAGCCATTGAAAGTGATACAAGTGATGTTCAACAGTATGTCTTCTGATGTCATTATATAAAGCATACGGACTTGAATTTTTCTTCTTTCTTTTCCAAGGTTTATATTTGGTTGTTCATGCAGTTATCTGTTAAAGATTAAGCCCTTGTTTGGATAACTGTTTATAAATTGTTAATAATTCGTTAATTTCCCATTTTATCTACATATTTTGTAGAACTCACAAGTACTGCCAACTTATTCACTACTCATTTTTATCTACTTTATAATTAAACCATTTATAAACAACTCTTTTAACGTGCTTTAAGATGCATACTTTGGACGCATATGCTGGCTTCTATTATTATTTGGATCCTTTAGTATTGATTGATAAGCAAGTCCTGTAGTCAACTAATATCAAATGAACTCAACAAAGAGTTGCATTATTAGACCCCAGGGGGAACCAGTTTTTCGAACCTGAGAAACTATTGTGTAGGCCCATTGCATTTTCTTCTGTTAACTAACTTTGGAATAAAGCTTTCAACATTTCGATCTTTTCCATTACCTAGTAAGAATAAGTTATGTTTGTGATATAAAAGCGCTGATACATGTAGTCTTTTGAATTTGCAGCGTCATTCTATATGCTGATATATAGTAATGTTTTCGACAGGTGCTATATTTGTTTGGCTGACTACGAGGACAGTGACAAGTTGAGAGTTCTTCCTTGCAATCACAAGTACCATGTTGCTTGCATTGATAAATGGCTTAAAGAAATCAACCGGTACTTTCAAAATCTACTCTCTCTCACTCTCTCTCTTAGACAACATTGCTTTTCTAAGTCGTCCTCTGCTGTGCTTCGTTAGGGTATGTCCACTCTGCAGACGCAATGTTTGTGAGGATGCTGGGGAATGTTCGGCGTCAAACACTGAAGTACCATCACAGTAATGCAGCTGTATATGTATATATAGATAGATAACTTTGAATCCTGACATGTTTATAGAGTTGATCTGATCTGAATTTCGTCAACTTTTTATATGTTGTATGGTATGTCATAAATGTCAATAATTCTTCTGACTTTTGTATCCTCAATCTAGAAATTGGGTTCAAGGCTGAAGAAAAAAAGGTTATTGCAAGTATTTTTCAATGAAGATTAAACTCGAGAGTTTTGTGCCTTCTTAATTAACATGGACTTTGTTCTTTTGGATGCTGTAAACACGGAAAATTCCTGCTTTTGATAAGTACTTTTATGGGAAGAGGGATGATTTATTAAATGGAGAAAATGAAGCTTGATTAAAGAGAATTGTCAAACATGACTACCAAACAAGAAAGGAAATGAGGCAACCATGAGCTAAAGAGAATTAGATGGGATATTGTTTGTTATGAATAAAGAGTTACTTATTTTAATAGAGATTACTTTCAAAATATGCAACTTTATTTTAATTTTAAGCAACGAAGAAAGTATTTTATTTAAAACGTGCCTATTTACTTCTTAGCCAAACTTGCAGCATTTACCTCTGGGTCGATGCCGAAGCTATACATTTTAACTTATTATGGATTAAAAGTATTTGTGGTAACTGATCTTTCGGTAAAATTTCAATTGAGTTCGATTAAACATTTATTTTTTCCCAATTAAGTCACAATTTCCACTTGGATTGCTACAACAATCCGTTGACGGCCAAGTGGGATTTTTTAGAGTAATGGGCCTATAACCCGTGTGTTACTGTGTGCAACATCATAAGTGTACAAATGGAACAAGTAACAAAATAATGAGTAAATAATCATTTTTTACAAATAGAATTTCGTTTACTAACGGTCCCTAGATTGATTTGAAAATATCGATTAATGAAGAGCGAGTAAGAAAACTCAAAACACACGAGTCACGTATCAATACAGTCAATAAAGGAGAGTAGCACCAAACAAATTTTGATCATTTAGTTTCAGCTCCAATTTTAATAAATTCACAATAATAGGGTCAGTAGAAAGTGTTTGGATAAGAGTAAAAAAGTATATAGAGACGGAGATCAATGGAATATTGCTGTATGATGTATAAATTAGAAAGTAGGTTTTGATAATTTTCTCAATAAATATTTGGAAATATCATATTTATCTTTAGTTTACAACTATTTTATTATTCAAATATAAATTTTCAATATTATTGATTGTTTCTAGAGTTAAATACTACTTGGTCCCTAGAATTGCAGTGAAATTTCAAGTTCATCCTTCAATTTTAAATTCTTCCAAATTAGTCACTAAAGTTTCCTAATGGTCCTAATATGTTCACTCTGTAACGTCAAATTCTAAGTTTACACAGTTAACGCCTCCGAGGCCACCATTATGAACTAAACATATGTTTAGGCTTTAGCTTATATGGAAGAATGGATTTAATCTATCGAAAATAGAACACACCCAAAAAGAAAAAAAAAAGGTTCTGTAATTAATTTCCACAAGTCTTCTTTACGACAGTAGCACAACCAAAGTGACAATTGACAAAGAAAATATAATTTCGACATTACTTACAAAAATCTCAGGGGAAAATTAAGTAAAGGGAAAATATACAGAAACAGAATCCAAATATTTGAAAACAAATCAGTATTCTTATGCCCTCTGCTGCAAGGAATACTGGATCCGCTGTAACATCCACTCTTTTGCTCTATTCCTTTGCCAAGATCTTCAAGAACAAATGTAGTATTTGTCTGACTATTACTGAACAACACACACCAAATGTAAGGCCCTTTATGCTTATGACTGCCAATTATGCCTACTCCGACTTCAGTATGTGTTCGATTTTTCAACAGAGACATGGTTTTCCTGTCTTGAATGAGCGCGTGTGAGAATGCTTCTGGTGGGTCAAGATACTTCTTTTGACATCCCAAAATGTAGCCAGATATGGTTCCAAAAGTGGGCAGTTCAACACCACAGTTGGGAGCAAATACTTCGGTGAAGTCATCTTCTGGTGGTTGACAATGTATAGTATTGTTATCAGTGCAGTTTCCCTTGCATTCCTCTGCATACTGCAAAGCAATGCAGCCTAGACCCCGACTGTTGCTCAGACGAGGAAGCTTGTTGTCTGTTCGATTCTTGTTAATAATCTCAATTAGGTCGTTTGCAGCATTCCCTATTGCATAGATCAAACAGAAAGAACACATTGTTAGTTGATGAATAGATTGACTAGAATCAAAGAAGACTATACAGGCATTGAAAGGCACTGTTAAGAGGTAGCATTCCACAAAGTGCATGAGAGTGTGCGAATGTTCATTTTTCTACGAATATTTTATTTCCGAGTCCTTAAAGCGTGTGCATTGAAGATGTTCATAGTTTAGTATTTGAGGTTTAGGTTTTATACCATAACTTTGACTCCAAAAGTTATTTCATCTACAGTTTCTAAATATCATTTCCTAAATTTTGGCGTCGTTGTACTGTGCTCATCACAATTCAAGTTTTTCTTCAAGTCCATGCCAAGCCTCTTCATTTCTGCAGCCATGTTGTGAGCACAGGACGAACCATTTTTTCATCTTTTCCTCAAGAGTGCCATGTGCTCACTGCAAGTGGTCACTTGTGCCTATTATTGTAGGTTTTATGTATTTATTGGAGCTAACCCCTAAAGAAAAAGAGAGGAAAAAACATCTTAAAAAGAATAACCACTGGAATTTGGAAGATTAGGCTTCAAGAAACAGCAATGCCTAAAAAACACTATAAAAGGGCAACCTAAAAATTCGTTTCTCTATCGCTAGTCTATCGTAAGATCCTTCACTTATGTCGATAAAACTGTCATCCCCAGAGGCTCAACAGCAATAGAGCACTATAACAATCATCAAACTAAAGGTGCCCTTCTTGTGCTGGCAACAAACATTTGAAGTGTTAACACTGTTGATTTGTAATGGCAATCACCAATGATCCTCCAAAAGTTATACTTGTTCTTCCTATCTAATGTCACAACGTTATCCCCTGGATCAAAGACAAGCTTACTATGAAAGGAACAAACAGGAAAAATTGTTAAATCCTACCTTTGATTGAATTTATTTGGTTCAAGTGTTGCTCATTCATGTGACTCAGCAATTGCATCTTTCATCTGATTTCTTAAACATTTACCAACACAAACAACAGTGCTTGAGAAGCATTTATCTGTTTACTGTAAACTAAGCATCATTCACAATAATTCAGGATCTCCAGCAAATTGGGACTTATTTAGGCTTAAGAATGACATGTCTCAACCACCCAAGTCTACTTTCAATTTATCCTCAATCGGTGTCACCTTGAGACTGGTGTTGTTGACATGTATTCACATTTCTTGTTTACCCATTCTAGTATGATCAAACATCCATCTTAGCATTATTAGCACAAAAATCAATAAAAAAAAAATCATGTCTAATAATATCTTATAGTGCTTACCCTTCACCATAGAATCTCTAATGGCACTTCAAATTTCATCTCATTCACTCCAGTTCTAGACATTATATCCTCTTCAGGTCCTCCTCATTAGTGAGCGAATATAAATACCGAAAACACAACATCATGCTCTGACTCCACCGTCATCTTTATTCCACGACTAGGACCAAAAGGATGTTCTATATATGTCTTAGTTTCAATCTCCCTTATAAAATTAGTAAAAAACTATCCATAGTTAGATGGACAAGACCTGGAGTGGGGAATTTACGCTTAACATGGATGGTTGTAGGAGAGGGAGTTCGGGCTTGGCAAGCAGATTTATGTGCCATTTCTACAGGATTAAGACTATGTTTAACAAAAGGCATAACAAGGATATGGATTGAACTGGATTCTACTATGGCAATATTAATATTCTTTCTTATAGCGGAGGAGCATGGTCCCAGGCTAGTCAATACTTTGTTGAAAAAATTGAGGACCTCCTTAACAAGTGCAAACCAAACATCACACAATATAAGGGAAGGCAATGGAGCAGCAGATTGGTTAGCTAATGAGGGACTTCACACGAATACGATGACAATAAATCAACCCAATTAAGTAATTGAGAGACTACGGGGCATCCTTCGAGCACAGTAACCAACAGCGAGGCGACCTGGACTGAGGCGGGGAGCTCCGGTGACTGTGACCTTGGTGGAGGGAATACAGTGAAACGATCTGGGACCAAAACCCAGATTCATCAGGACTCGGCACTCCTTTCGGCTAACGCGCCTGACCGGCGTTCTAGGGAGACTATTCCGACGCCGAAGGGACTGGCGAATGGACCACGCGCCGGTCCGACGGCGAACTTGCCGGCGCGTGGCACCCACGCGCCGCCAGAAAATCTGAAATTTCAGAAAAATGAGTAGAGCAATCCTAGAGTCCTCAGCAAGCCTAATTTGTCATCAGATTTGTCATTTATTCACAATCAAAGGAATAAGCGGGTGGATGCATATAATATGGTATTCAATCGGCGATTTAAGGTTGAAATGAAGGAGTTTGAGGTGTCGGTAAACGAATCAGGTACTGTTAGGATTATAGAGTAGGGCTCGAGGATGTCGACCGCAATCTACATGGGGAGGTTTGGTGCACTATGGATGGTGAATATGGTGGATAAGTTGAGAATGGCTTTGGATTTTCTCTCCAAGTTTATTGAGTCATCACGGGTTTTTTTGGCACAACGATGTGCAAATAGTTGTGATAGGTATTTGACGATAGCACAGTATGGAGGAAGGCGTCGAACAGGAGTTGTGATGATGCCGGAAGGGGTGAATGGAGAGGGATGGGCATCGTTGTCTCGGGTGTTCAAGGCTGTTATTGATTCATTTGTTGCTGGAGATAAGGCTAAACGTCGAACGATGGATGCTAGAGTTCGACAAGGGATGACCTATGTCGAAGTTACGGCAAACTTACAGACTTCGCATAAAGTTGACCAACGGGGAATAGTACGAAATGATAGGAGGTATAATGTGAGGGAGCTTGACGGTCATCTTGAGGTGCCTAAGCCTATGGTGACACATGCAAAAGGATCACAGGGTGGAATAATAAACAGCGCTGAAATAAGGGCCCGTGTCTAAGCGTTGAAAGAAGAGTCGGATGATTTAATTAGACTAATGGGATGTAGGTTGGAGCTTGGAGGCGAGCCCCAGGATATTTTATTGTCATCAGTGTGGGGTTGGCGTGGATAAGTCTCTAGCTAATGAAAAACAAATTACGAGCTCGGTTCTTAAGGAGTTTTCACCGAATGTAGCCCATGTTAAAGACAAGCAGGGAATGTCTAAGCCTAATGGCAAGTGTCAGGCACGGAGTGAAGCCGTATACTCCAGTAATGTTGATGATGTTGAAGTGGTGGAGTTGGACACGGATGAGGAAGGGGAACCGAATATGGTGAACCTGGAGCTGGATACAGTAGGCGTGATGGACACGAATTCGTCGACAGATGGATTACTTTCAGTTGAGCAAGAAATAGCACATGCATTGGTAAAGAAATCTGCTTCGATAGTCGTGAAAGAGCATGATGAGGCGTGTGCGGCAGTTATGGTTTGGAATATATATAACAGAAGGCACGTTAAGCCCCACAAAGAAAAAGAATTAGGGACTGAAAAAGTTTTGGTGTTGTGGGTACAAGGCGACCAGAAGGGGGGACTTATAATGATGTTGAACATGTAGAGGGAAGAGAGGGATTTTCATTTGACCCTTTGGAGTGTTGTCTTGTAGAGGAAACTACGAAGGTGAATGCGATTGAAGCTGGACCCCAACCTTCTAATTGGGTCCTTCAAAAAATTCAGAAGTTCAACAAGTTGATTGATTTGTCTTGCGATGGTTATGAAGAGAGACTCATGCAATTATTCAAGGACCTGGAGGCTAGTAGGGGGTAGGAGATGAGTACACAAGGAGGTAAGGCAAGAAGGAAGGGTGTTCGCGAACTTAAGCGGGTCGAATGGTCAGTAAATTATGATGCTAAGGGTGGCAAGTCAAGGAAAAGATTGTTGGGGAGGGCTGACGGAGTGTTAAAATGATTCCTAAAATTCTTAGTTGGAATGTGAGGGGGCTAAATGAGGCTGGGAAAAGATTAGGTATCCGAAATTTGTTAAGGGGGATGGAAGACGACCTTGTGTGCTTGCAAGAAACCAAATTGGAATTCATTTCAAAGGCTGTGGTCAATAGCTTATGGGGGGACAGCACGTTGGTTTTCAGTTTTTTGGGGTCATCGAGGGCGTCAGGAGGCATGCTAATCATGTAGGACACTAGAGTGTATGATATGGAGGATGT
>CAIGRR010384517.1:0-15389 GCA_903798365.1 Fraxinus sp. 1973-6204
CATAAAGTTGCTCACAATCTCCTCGAAATGTCAAAGTATTTTTAGCGAGTCTTTTCACAATAGCAATTATCCTCGTTAACACTTGTTTCCAGTGCTCTTTTTCTTTGCTGATGGACAATTGTATGCTTTCATCAATTATATGGTTTGTTTGAAGCCTATTTCCAGTTCCATCCAACTAATCATGCAGCTTATATGCTCCTTAGCCACTTCATGATTTGTAAGACGCCGATGCACATTATGCCAATCTTTGTATCCGTCATTACCCAATTGACCAATATTTTTCATAATTTTTTCGTTAAACTTACAGCAAAAACAAAAGATCATGTCTAAATAAATCGAATACACATCTTCTATCACTTGTCCGCCCATGTGCAAGTTGTCGCTTATATTGTGATAATTCAAAATGTCCTTGATTATCTTTGGGAAACAAGATATCATCAAATCTTTTTGGACTCATTTCAACTAAAAAGTCCNAAGATCATGTCTAAAGAAATCGAATACACATCTTCTATCACTTGTCCGCCCATTTGCAAGTTGTCGCTTATATTGTGATAATTCAAAATGTCTACCTTGATTATCTTTGGGAAACAAGATATCATCAAATCTTTTTGGACTCATTTCAACTAAAAAGTCCCTTGTCTTTTGATCAATGTGAACGTCCTTCCAATTTAAAGAATCCTCAAAATTCAAAGAAAAGCAATTCTCTTGATTTAAATCTTCATGTTGAACATTATTTTCATCATTCTGCTTTGATTTATCCACATTGTCAGGTTCAATCATTTCTTCATTCTTTTTCCGTCTATCCACATTATCATTATCATTCTGATTATGTTGTTTCTCAATTACTAAATTTCCTGGCGTTCCTTCATTCTCCTTTCTTTTCTTGTTATTAAAAATACTTATCAATATCTCCAGTCTAGCTTTGAATTACTGCCTCTACTCTTTCTCTTTTCTTCCTTTTTTGAGCTCTAAATGCATATTTATGAGCCATGGTATTTGACTCAAATCACTCAACAGCTAGCAGTTACTGAAAGGTGAAAAAAGTAAGGTAAAAAATAACAAATATAGTTAATTTACATTGTGATTCATATAGTTGGTTCTTCACTATCCAATTTGGCTTTCCATATGTGCTCCTAAGTCCTAACAACACCCAAATGCATTGAAATTTCTAGTAATTGAACTTTGGACTAGTAACTGGAGTAGGAATTGAGCAAATAATCGAGAAATGAACATAGACGACCCTCAAATCTATAGCAAAATAGAGTAAAAATACAATATGCTTAACCAAGCCAAGCTTATCACCACTAATAAAAAAAACTTCAATAAAACACCCATATTCAACCCAATTCATCTGAGAAATGTTCGATGTAAAAAGAGAAGAACTGATGCTAACCTAGAAACACACTATCTGTAAATCAATTTGATATTTTGTATACTTACTTCAATGAGGAAAAGACCACATTTAAATATATACATAGAAATCATATTACATATCGACAGAGGGCCAGCAATCATTTATTGGATTGATGGTTGGATATTGGGATTGTTCTGATAACATTTTCCTTCTTGATACTGATACATCGAGCCTCCTATTTGTACATCAAAAAATTGAAAAAAGAATGTAATTTGACAATTAAGGAATAAAATTGAAAATAGATATATAGTGGAAAATAAGGGTTCTTGGACAAAATAAGTGAAACTCAAATCATGAATGTTGTAAAAGAACAAAATACATATCAATTTTCTTTCTTATTTGAAATCATGTGGAAAAGACAATGGCATTGTAAGAGAAAGCATGCTGGAGATAACCAAAATAAGCAAATTACAAAAATCAAATTTGAAAAATAAGTAAAACCCACAAAAGTTTATAAATAAGAGCTAGCCTAGCTTACTGCCCGTTTGGAAAACCTAGAAGTAAAAATAGATCATAAAAATCGTCTGAAAATCAATGCTAGATATACAAACTCAGAATAGAAATTTATGTGGAAATTGGAATTGGTTGAGACCGTTGAGTGCAGGTTGGAGACGGAGTGCAGGCAGCAGTCATGGCGACACGGCCTCACGATTTTCTCTCTCTGTGTGTATTTTGTTGGAGGTCAGTGAACGGGTGGAATGGAAGGTTGAAGTGAAGGCTTAGGTTATATATATAAAAAATAGGCCCCTAAAAAAGTTGGGTATGAGGCTGAGACCTCTTGGGCCTCTCCTCATGTCCGGCCCTGCTGATCAACATCAACTTTCATCTTAGGCCAATAGAAGTGTTCATTTAACATATCCAGGGTCTTCTTAATCCAAAGTGACCCATTAAACCTACACTGTGTGCTTTACGTACTAATAATTCTCTCATTGAACACCCGAAATAAATATCCATCATGCTTAAAGAATCTATCCATATCACCTTTGTCACATGATTCGTATATATTAGAAAAGTCCGGATCATTAGTATAGATGTCCTTAACATATTTAAATCCTAGGAATTTGGCACCTAAAGAAGTTAGAAGTAACATATATCCTTGACAATGCATCCGCTACCACATTTTTCTTACCTTATTTGTACCGAATAACACATGAAAATGTCTCGATGAACTCCATCCACCTTATATGCCTCTTATTTAGTTTATCTTGACCCTTTAAATGCTTCAAGGACTCATGATCGGTGTAAATTACGAACTCTTTGGCAATAGGTAGTGCTTCCATTTCTCCAAAATTTGAACAAGTGCATACTACTCCTTGTCATATGTAGGATAGTTGAGAGTTACTCCACTTAGATTTTCACTAAAGTAAGCTATTGACCTTCATTCCTGCATTAAGACAACTTCAATACCTATTCTCGAGTCATTACATTCAATCTCAAAAGTATTGTTAAGCTTCGGTAATGATAAAATTAGTGCGATGCCCAACATATCCTTAATAGTATTAAAAACATGTTCTTCTTCAATGCCCCAATGAAATCCCACACTTTTCTTTACAATTTCCGTGAATGGTAGAACAAGTGTGCTAAAATCTTTAACAAAATGCCTATAAAAGTTAGCTAAACCATAAAATCTTGTTACATCGATTATGCTTTTAGGTGTTGGCCACTCCTTGATGGTCTTGATTTTCTCCTCATCTACTTTAATACCCTTTGTATTAATAACATAACCTAGAAAAACAACTTTTCCATGCAAAATGTACACTTTTTAAAGTTAGTATAAAGTTGTTTTTGTCTTAAGACTACAAGCATACAATTTTAATGTAGTATATGCTCATTCAAATCCTTACATATACTAAGATATCATTAAAGTAAACTACTATGAATTTACTTGTAAAAGCACACAAGACATGATTCATTAATGTCATAAACGTGCTAGGTGCATTAGTAAATCTAAATGGCATGACTAACCACACATATAAACCATACTTAGTCTTAAAAACAGTTTTCCACTCATTCCCATCTCTCATTCTAATTTGATGATATCCTCTTTTAAGATCTATTTTACTAAACATGTATGATCCATCCATGTAATTCATTCAACATATCATCTAACTTAGGTATAGGGTGACGATATTTTACCATTATATTGTTGATGGACCAACAGTCTACGTACATCTTCCAAGTCCCATCTTTCTTCTGCACAAGTAGCACGACACTGCAGATGGACTCAAGCTTTCCTCATATATCCTTTGCTCATCGATTTTTCTACTTGCCTTTGAAGGTCATTGGTCTCCTCAAGATTACTCTGAAAAGTCGGCCTTCTTAGAATGACAGCTAAATGTATGAAGTCAATATGATGCTCAATGCCTCGAATGAGTGGTAACCCACTAGGCATGTCTTTCAGAAACAAGTTTTCGAATTCCTGCAACAAAAAAGTAATCAAACTAGGAAGGGGTGTTTTAGATTCCTCAGAATTGAAGAGTAATTTCTTATAAACCAAACAAGATCATATGTTGGTTTTCAACTACTACCCTTTTCAACTCACTCATTTTTGTAAAGAAATTTACTTTCGACTATTTTCTTATCTTATGAGGCTCTTTTTCTTTACTCTCTTGTGGCTCAATCTCACTTTTCTTTTCTCTCAATTTTTTCTTTACTTTTCAACTTGACTTGATCTTCATAAACTTGTGTTGGTGCTAACGGTACAGGAGTAATATATTTCACATCTTTAATAAAGCTTTACCTATTTTTGTACCTATCATGCATCACCTCGCTATCATATTGCAATGACCACCCCAACAAAATATGTCCGACAAGCATATGAACTACATCACACATCACTTCATCATCATACCTTTCAATTGAGAAATTCACCAACACTCACATTCATTCAACCATTGCAATTTGTAAGGCTTAAGATGTTTTAACATAGTTAATTCCAATTTCTGAACAAGTGTAGTGCTAGCCACATTGGTACAACTACCCCCATCAATAATCATACTACATACCTTGTTGTTGACGTGGCATATCCTATGAAATATGTTCTCTTTTTGTTGCTCCAAGTCACCCACTTTGATTTGAGTACTAAGAGCTCGTCATATAATCAACATTTCTCCCACTACATACTTCGCTTTCTCACCATCACTAGCATCCTCTAATCCAACATGTCATCATAATCACCCTCACTCTCACTCACCACTTCTCCATTGTCTCGCAAGATCATCGCCTTTTTGTTTGGATATTGAGAAGCAATGTTTTCCAACGCTAAACACCTAAAGCATTTGATATTCCAATTCCTAGGGGATTGGGGATCCGTCTTGTGTGTAGCTTTGTTAGTAACTTCATCTCTTCCATTTGATATCTCAGTTCTACTATTTGAAACAACCCCATCATCTCTATTGTTATTCTACTTCGATTTCCAAGGAGAGTTAGAACTCAAAGAACCCGATGGGTATCTAACAGCTTCCTTCCTCTTCAACTGTCTCTCCACCTTCGTAGCTACATTTAACATGTCTTCTAACTCCACATAATGTTGTAGTTCTACAACATTAGCTGTCTTCCTATTCAAGAAATTCGAAAATCGATTTATGGTGGCATCCTGATCTTCCTCAAGATTCGGTCTAATCATGGCAATCTCTATTTCCTTGTGATAATCTTCCACACTCTAAATCTTTGATAAAAACTTTGTAATTTTGATAAAGATCCATATAGTAATGATTAAGAACGAACCTCTTCATCATCATCATAGCCTTCAATTCTCTCCATGTTTCAATAGGCCTCTCATGATTCCTCTTTCTAGATGTTTCCATTTGATCCCACCAAATGATAGCATAATCAGCAAACTCAACGACAACATCTTTTTTTTTTTTTTTCCTCCGAGTAGTTATGGTAATCAAATATAAGATCTATATTTTTCTTCCACTCCAAATATGATTTCAGATTTTTCATTCCTTTGAATGAAGGAATAGTCATTTTAATATTACCTATATTTCTATCAACTCCATCTCCTACATAATCTCTAGCCCTCCTCTCATGTCTATCTCTTCTAGTCCTCATCCTTCCTATTTCAGTCGCCACTAATGCATCATCATTAATTTCACTACCCACTTCATTTTCACAACCAATATTCGCTCTAGGATCCTGCTTACCTTGCCTCCTTGTGTTAGGAATTTCTCTAAGTGTTCCCTATACAAATTAGCAAGCAATGTGTCTTGCCTCTCCATTCAAGCCTCTTGTGTAACCATTCTATCTCCTATATCACCAAACAACCTTTCAAATTGTCGTATCATCTCCTTCGTGGTGATGACTTGACTATTCTCCCCACTTGAAGTAGAATCGTCTCTATCAAATATCCTAAATCTAGAATAATATACGTCCCACGTGTGTACACTCGTGTATCACTCAATTTAATTTTTCTCTATTATTCTCATCATTCTACCTTTTTCCACTCAATGCTTCATTACAAGTGTTTTAAAGAATTAATTCGATCTCAAAAAAATCTCAACTCTTGTGGAGTTCAAATAAAGAATTGAGTAAGGAAAGTGATCTATAATGATTCAAGAAAGTAGGAATTTAAACTTTAAATAGAAACGTCAAGGATAAATTCAAGAAGGCGTTTCTTGAATTTGGGTTGGACACACCTTTTTTTTTTATATAAATTTCGATTTTTTATTACTAAATGCGCAAGAATTCAACAAAGAGCCCAAAAAATTGAAAATGAATGGATTTGGGCACTAATTTAGCGAACAGACAACTTTTGAATTTTTTTTGGTATCTTTTAATTGGATTGAATGACTTAAAAGATGAAGCACACGAAAAACGAAGATGAAGACTCAAACAAAAACAAATAAGGAATTAAATGATATAACCTTGCGTTTTGGAGTCTAAGGTCTTATACCAACTGATGCGAACCCATGTAGCAATTGAAGCTACGAAACCCATGGTGGATTAGATCAAATCCAAAAAATCAAGAATCAACGTTTGAAAAGCTCGACCCAATAAATTATTAAACCAAAGAACCAAGACAATCGCCAACAATATATTGACCATGTGATCGCAAAACTTATGAACCTTACTTAAATTGTTGAACGCCACAAGAATGAGTAGAAATCAACATGCCTTGCAATAATATAGTTCAAATTGTATGTTTTTACAATGAAAAGAATAATACTATTTATATGAAATTCATAAAACCCAGCTAAAAAGGGAGTTATACCTAAAAGATATCAAAAAGATACTGTAAAAAGAGTTGTAACTAAAGTATATGCGAAGTTTAAAAAATGCGTCCCAATTTTGTACTATGCCGTTGCATAGATTTATTGCATGCGATTGCATAAACCAACCTATAGCCCTCACTTTGGTCACGGTTTGGATGCATGCGGTCGCATGCCTTGAAATACTATGCAGTTGCATAGTAAACCTTCATAGTTTCATTGTCCATTGCTTGAACCAAGTTGATCCATCTTGTTCCTTTTTCCATGCCCAATATGAAACTTATACTTTTGCTTGTTGCAATCAATGTTTCATCCACCATAACTTGAACAAGTAATCTCATGACTTATTTGACCTTCTTTACGCGTGATAGAGTCATTGATCCTTACTCCATGATCAACATGTCCTTGTCCTTACTAGCTCTCGTATCATGGTTCTCATCAGTGGATCTTGACCTCTAATGCTTGCTATCAAAATGAAAAAGGCTCTGGAAGGTCTAAGTCTCATACTGAGATAATGGAAGGACATCTCGTGGGAAGGAAGTTAAGCTCATTTTATTGCATTCTACTTTTCTAAGTTTTTGGTTATTGTATTACTTTGTCAACTAAGATATTCAATAGTTGATAGTAATAACGATGAAGTAAAAGTCAATCATTCTCCCTTAAGTATGCGTATATTTTCTAAAATAACGATGATTTAGTGAAAGCCATCCACTTGTTTAATCAAATGAAGTGCACACGACAATTTGGCGAATTTCTTGAATGGAATCAATCATTACGTCCACCAGGGGCTAAAAATAATAAGTTGAGACCAAAAGAGCAAAACGTGTAAAAATTAAGAATGACGGCTGAAATTTTCGTAACTATTTATAATGCAAAATTTTGACACGGACGTTCGAATTTCCTAGGAAATCATATGTCACGAGCCAGGAAGAATTACCATTTTTTATCATGAATATTACGAATCGATTAGGTTAGTGTGACATCATTTCTAAAAAAAAAAATGGATTTTTATTTTCTTGTCAAAGGACTTTGGAACTTAATGATAATTACACGAATAATCACAATATAAACTAAAACAGCCGACAAATATAAACTGGCAGCCGTTTCGATTTTCTATATAAAGTCAATGGATAATTGAATATAGACTTTATAAAGTCAATGAATTAATAAAGCAATTATAAATCATAAACTCTTAAATTTTTTTTACTCAATTTATTATGCACTAAATCTTGAATTAGATAAGACGAGATGCTGATCTAAACCCCCCCTTTTTTTTTAAACTCATTGAATTCAGATGGTTGAAGAGTTACCTAGACGCTTCTCTACTTGAAAATTTATACGTTAATATTGAAATTGTCGGAAATTTTCAAGTACAAATAAACTATTTAAGCTACGAATTAATACAAACAAACCAACATTTGAATTGAATATGATTCCGGATATATAAATAATAAAAATTTTTCTTACGGACGACTATAGAGTAAGAGAGAATTTAGATGCTATATTGTTTAGGGTTCTTTTAAATATAGATTGCAAGAAACTTTTCTTCCTACGACCTATACTTTCTCTAATCAAGAAAATAATAAAGCGTATTACCTTTGAATATATGTACTCAATCAACTTGATCTGAATTAAGTACTTTAAACAATAATATAATGAAAAATATGAAATCATTTGATTAAGTCAAAATAAATCTACACAGAGCTTTTTAGCTAACAAGAGAGTGACTTGCTCACCTTCTCGATGCTTTTAGAAGGGAATTATTTCTAAGGGTGTGTTTGAACCACATTATTTTAGAATAATGTATTCTAAAATAATAGATTGATGAAGAATGTATGGTTGAAAAAAAAGGAAAAATTATTGATGTAATGAAAAATATTATTTTATTGAAGAATGTTTGATTGAAAATGAGTAGAATAATGAAAATGAATGTTTGATTTTTATGTGTATTATAAGTAAAGTGTGCGTTTTGTACACGGTATTAGATTAGGGGTCAGTTAGTCTATATACATTATGCTGTATTAGAAAAATGTATAAGTAATTTGTAATAGTCATATTTTAATTTTTAAATAATTTTTTACTTATAAGCAAGTGCATGTTTGACAACAATTAATTTATTTTATAGTTTGATATATGATCATTTTTAACTACATATTCACACAATAAAATACTTTACGCGTATACCAAAAAATTTTCCTTATTTTTTAACCACATATTCTCCTAAAAATCACTATTCAAAATTCGTTTTTTTCTACAATAATGATTGTCAAACAGACTCTAAATTACTTAAAAATAATTTTTCAATTATTTTTTTAACTTATAGGTAATTGTGTTACTTACAAGTGAAATGCACTTATATTTATTTCAATTTAACTAGTTCATAATTCATAATTCATAAGGCATCTTGATTTTATCCGATTAACTAAACGAAGATAAGCATCCTGAACAAATTTAATCCAGGTCCTCAATACACCAAACTCCACATAAAATTGAATTAAATCTTCCATTTGTGACGCGATGAATCAAATATACCCATAAAATATTTAAATTTACTCGATTGATTAAAGTAAGATAAGCATTCTGAATAAAATATAATTCAAATTTTAATTACACCAAACGCTAAATTAAAGTGCATGTATATATAATGCATATTTATTAAAAAAATAAATATAAAAAAAAAATCATGTACTCCTTGCTCAAAGCATTTTCAACTAGATCTCATTATTCTTTCTGAGAATAATAATATTTAGCATTACTGATATTTAATGCCAATCTAAATGACAATTTTAGTGACACTAAATTATAAATTCAATTAAATACAAAAATTTATATTCCATTTCATAGAACTTATATGCTTATGCATAAACTAGTGTTCAACATCATTGATACTAGATATCATTAGTCTTAGTATCGGTACTATATCAATGTTCGAGTTAATTGTTCCAATGATCATTGAATTTATGTCTATGTCTTCGATTACTCACCGAAGTTTAAAATGTTGATTTTTTACCACTAAACTTTGAAAAAATTATACGTTATTCACTGGCATAACTTCTGTCTCAAATCTTTAGCGGAATTGGTGATGTGATTGACGAAATGCATATGTCGCGCCCCGTCACACCATTGAACTTTGATGGTTGAATTTTGATAACTAAATTTTGAAAAATATTTTCCATTGCTCATTGAACTTTGAGATTGTCGAATTTTGGTTACTGAACTTTGAGATAATTGAACTTTGACCATTAAATTTTGAAAAATGTCTTCTATTGCTCACTATAAATTTGGATTTAATTAAACCTCTGTTTATCTTCCTTTAAAATAAATTTTTTTACTTCTCATACTCATTTTTAACCACACATTTATACAATAAAATATTTTACACAAACTCAAAAACTTTTCCGATTTTTTAACCACGAATCTCTAAAAAATCATTATTTAAAACTCATTTTTTGTTTTTAAATAATGGTCAAATTCAAGTTTAATTTAATTTTAATAATTAATATATTGCGTGTTTCATTACAATTAGTAGTCACTTCTTTTGCACAACTTTACTAGCATTGTTTATCCCATGAAAAATGTTTATTCAATTACACTATAGTTAAATTTAAATTTATTTTATTTTTGTAAAATTTTAAGCTATTTCATCATAATATTTGAATTTTACAACAAAAAACACAATAAATTTGTTGTCAAATAAAATTAAATTCAATTTTTAATTGAAGTTTTAACAATAAAATTTAATTAAATCCAAATTTATTGTGAGCCATATAAGACGTTTTTCATAGTTTTGTGGCAAAAACTTGACCATCCCAAAGTTTAGTGGCAAAAATTCAATTATCTCAAAGTTCGGTAGCCAAAATTCGATTACCTCAAAGTTCAATGAGTATTAGAAGATATATTTCAAATTTTAGTGAGCAACTGAAGACATTTTTCTAAAATTTAGTGTTCAAATTTCGACTACTTCAAAGTTAAACAGCGTGACAAGGCGCCACGTGTGAATTTCGTCAGTTACATCACCAATAAGTAATGTTCAACATTTCTCAAAATTTAATGGTCAAAACTCGACATTTTTAATTTTCTTAAAGATATATAGATATAAATTTAATGACCATGGAACAATTAACTTGTCAGTGTTCATTGCTTTACCTTAACCGGAGGCAATATATACACAACTCATATAAGTATACGTACCTTTCCCTCTCTATCACCGTTGGTGCTGGATATCATTTTCTTTTTAAGATTTCTTTTTTGCATATTGGACTTGGCCCCTCCTTCCTCCACTCTATAATTTTTCTCCCCTTTTTACACTTCCAAGAACCTTCATCTCCTTGTTTTTTTCTCTTGGGTTGGACAAAATTTCTTCTTTCATGGAGTTATTTGGTTACAAAATGAAGTGGGAACCTATTATTCATCATGCTACAAAATCCTGATAATCAATTTTAGATTTTTTATTTTAAAAAAATTCCCAGAATTCTTATAAATTATTCTGTGCAGTTTTAGCCTTTTGGGAGTAGTTTTTGTGCTTTGTTTTGGCTATTTTTTGTATCAATCATGAAACCGCTTCAACCACCACCAGCCGGCGCCGGCGCCGCCTCTTCCTCCTCAGCCCGTCCTCGCCGCCGCTCCGACCTCAGCCTCCCGTTGCCACAACGCGTCCCAGCTAGAGCTGTCCCTCTTCCTCTTCCCCCGACTTCCGCTCCGGCCTCAACCCAGACTTCCTTCGCCGAGCTTGAGCGGATCAACCGCATCGGTAGCGGCAGTGGTGGCACTGTCTACAAGGTCCTCCATCTCCCCACCGGAAAAATTTACGCCCTCAAGGTAATCCACGGCACCCATGACGAGTCGGTGCGCCACCAGATCTGCCGGGAAATCGAGATCCTCCGGGGGGTAGACAATCCAAACGTGGTTAAATGCTACAACATGTATGATCACAATGGAGAAATTCAAGTCCTACTTGAATACGTCGACAAGGGTTCTCTCGAAAACATTCACATCCCTCATGAACCCTCTTTATCTGATCTCACCCGCCAAATTCTCTCAGGCCTTTACTACCTCCACAAGCGCAAAGTCGTTCATCGCGACATCAAACCCTCCAATTTTCTGATAAATTCAAGTGGAACTGTTAAAATAGCCGATTTCGGGGTATCCCGGATTTTGGATCAAACAATGGATGCTTGCAATTCATCAGTAGGCACCATAGCTTACATGAGCCCAGAAAGGATCAACACAGATCTGAATCATGGAAAATATGATGGGTACGCGGGGGATATATGGAGCTTGGGAGTAAGCATTCTTGAATTTTACCTGGGCAGATTTCCATTTGCTGTTGGTAGAGGAGGAGATTGGGCAAGCCTTATGTGTGCAATTTGTATGTCAGATCCTCCCGAAGCCCCTGCTACAGCTTCAAGGGAATTTAGGGATTTCATTTCGTGCTGTCTTCAAAGGGATCCTGCAAAAAGATGGACCGCATGGAGGCTTTTGAAGCATCCATTCATTCTGCAATATGCCTCTCCAAGCAGTAACTCCATTGCTAGCAATCAGGTCCCTCAGTGTCATCAGTTATTACCTCCTCCTCCACCTCGCTTTTCCTCTTCTTGATCGTTGCTTAGTTTTGGGATTTTACCTTGTTTACCTGGTTGGATTATGTAATTTTAATGGGATTTTGATATTTAGGAAAAAAAATTGGGGAGGTTCACAGTCAATGAAATACTTGTCTCTGATCATAATGTTTAACCAGAAAAAGGAATTATATTCTTAGAAATTACCTCCATGATTGGGTTTCTATGCTTGTCAATTACTCAAAAGTTGATATTGTGATTAAGGGAGGATCTTGGATTCACATTCTTTTCCCTCAATTAGAATCCTTATCTTGCCGTAATAATTGTATAAAACCGAAACTCAAACCTAGTTTAGTGTTGTTCTACTTTATTTGTAAAATGGTAAAACAGTTTATCTTGCTTTCTAACTTTAGAGCTAAACTATTTATAGTTTTATGATGAATCTGGGGAAAGTCTTGATAGCCTATTTAATGTGCGTGTTTAGAACGCTGGTGTAAAATTTCAATGACTTTTTCTTCTCTAATGATATCTGGGTCTTTATTTATTTGCTGTGTTAAGAGGCTGGATTTCTCTCATAGGAAGACTTTCTTGGTTAGGGTAGAATGTGGTTCTATGAAAGGAATATATTCTTGTTTAAAGTTGTATCTGAAGGCTGTGACAGCTAAATTCTTGTTTCTGGAAGTATTCTTGCATATAAATTATATTGGATATTGCTTTCAAGATTCAGACTTTAAGTCCTCCATTCGACAAGTTTGGTTCAATAACATCTATACTTGGTATAATGTTGTTAGATTATCGAAACAACAAAGGTGTTTTCTATTCTCTCTTATCTAAGCGTCAAGCTAAGGGTTATAAACATTTTTCTATCAACGTCGGGAGGCTCTTACCTGCATTGAAAAGAGAATTGTGCATTCGTCCATTTTTACTGTGGTAATGGTTAATTGTAAAGGTTATTCAATTATATGTTATGGTGAAAAATTTAGTGGTATACCTTAGTTTGACTTGGCTCATTTAAAGAGTCAACACCAAAAAACAAGTAATTTTGTCGTGAAAAGACTAGCTAGTTATAATGATTGTAATGTCCAAATGATGAAGTTGATTGAAAAATTATTGCATCCTAACGTGGTTGAAGTGATACAGGTTAAGTACAACGTTGTTTTCAAACTTAGGGAAGCCATTAATATCGAAGGTGGTAAATTCTTGAGTTAGATGCAAAGATGTGCAAGAGCCTCGACTTAGCGTAGCAACTTGCCTTTTGGATCCATTTTGTCAACTTGGATACTAAAAAGAATATAAAGAAATAGCAATTTAATTGTGGTGCTTATCTTCGTACTCCGTTCATGTTATTTATAATATGACTTTGAAAGTAAAGAATTAGTAATCCTTGGTAATTTCTCTGATCATTATAATTCAAGTTCCAATAAATCAAATTCTAACTTGGGTGATTTTATCCTAAACCTAATGTTTTAAGTTAGGCTCATAAGCCCAATCAAAAACTAGAGTAGTCAGGGAGACTACAACAAAAATGTGATTTAGCAACAAACCATTTTGCAACATACAAAAAATTGTCGCAATAAGTGATTTAGTGCAACACATTTTTAAAGTTTGTCGCAAAGACTTTGATNGTGATTTAGCAACAAACCATTTTGCGACATACAAAAAATTGTTGCAATAACTGATTTAGTGCAACACATTTTTAAAGTTTGTCGCAAAGACTCTGATGAAAAAATAAGTAACAAAATAATATATGGCGACATAAAAAGTTGTCGTAATATGATAAAAGAAGCACTAATAATAAAGATTGTCGAAAAAAAAATGAAGGAAGCAAGCCGCCAAAATATGTTTTGGTAGATAACTTATGGCAACAAACTTTCATTTCTTGCAACAAAGTCTCTGTGTTGCAATAAAGTTTACTTTTTACGACTAAAAATTCTATAGGTGGAGGAAAAACCACTACAAGGAAATTTGCTTTTTGCCACGCAAAAATCGTTACTGTGGTCTTTCCCAATGTTCACCTATATTGCGGACTTTGATGTTGTCGTAGAGTCGAAGGGTACGGTAACGTGCAATGCATGATGCAAAAGTCCTCAAATGGACATTGTTGTTTAGTTTTTGCAATGTTTTTTATGCTTTGCTTTTATTATAATTTGAAATGTTCTTTGCTTATTGTTTTAACCTTTTTTTTTTTTTTGCTTGCAATGGTCACAATTATGTTTAGACCTTTTGCAAACATTGTATGGAAAAATAAGAACCAAAAAATTATTAGGCAACACAAAAAGTTGTCGTAATATGTCAAAATACGCGACAAATAATAAATATTGTTGCCAAAAATATAATGGAAACAAGGAGCCAAAATATTCTTTGGTAGCAACTTATGATGACAAACTTTTATTTCTTACAACAAAGTGTTTGTAATGTACTAAGACTATTTTTTACGATAAACTTTTCTTTCTTACAACAACCATGTATATTTTATCAAAGCTTTAGTTTAATTTTTAAATCAATCAAACTCACGTTCAACAACAAAAAAAATTTATCGTTATTTTATTTAGTTTAATTTCTTATCAAACTATTTTTCTTCCATCGAACAAATCAATGACCTTTCTGGGCCTGGTGGGTCGTGATTCACCAACTTAATTTTTTGAAACAAAACATCAGATTTACACTTTATAATCCCATTTCCACCTCCTGCAAAATCCTCAGCTGTGAGGAACACTTGGAATTTGATACCCCTACAAAGCTTCTTATACAGCCTTGGTTCACAGTCGATTTTACAGTTTTAACAAAAAACAATGAATTGTTAAAAAAAATGAACCACCTAACCCGACCCATTGTGCTAAACCCCCAAATCTTCAAATCTAAACCTACTCCCAACTCTCCACCCATTCACTGTGACGAAGAAACCAAAAACAACTCCCAATAATTTTCAGGCGACCATTGGACATATCTTCGGCCACAACCACTTCACAACATCTCTCCGCCCGGTTCCCCAGTTCAAAAGAAAACCCATCCAGTTGCAGTAATTTTTGGGAGCCTCCGACTGCCACATAACCAGAACCACCGGCGTTCCACCCTCTCCATCGGCAAGAGACGACAAACAACCTAATTCGTGTTGGGTAAACTAATTCCTAATGACTTATAGTAGCAAGACGTGAGCAGGACCTGCAACAATAGTAGCCCGAGGAATGGAATGGGTGGTACTTGACA
>CAIGRR010384627.1:0-11166 GCA_903798365.1 Fraxinus sp. 1973-6204
TTTCAATTTAAGGTCCCCAACTTTAGCGGACGCCACAAAAGATTGCCGTATGGAATCTGAGAGATGAGACAATTTATTGTGCATACGTAAGGTTGCTTTCAAACTTCATGCATGCTTCTATCAAGCTATTGGCAAATATTATTATCCACTCTCACTTCTATAATTAAGTTTTCAATTCTAGTTACGATCTGTACTTGAGGGGCGTGTTTACTTCATGTTCTATGATTATATATGTTAAATATCTAAAAAAGTTTTTAGAGAAAGTTATTAAATGTAGGGAAAAATCAAATAATTTCATGAGGAAATCAGGAAATGTAGCCCGACTTCTTTGATGGGAAGAAAATAACGTAACGTTAGGGTTGAAAAGCACTCTGATGAATAGCATTCAATTGTCAATTATCGTACCGAAGACGAGTACTATAACCCCACGAGGGGGTAACATGGAGTTTGAGCTGTGCAAAATTTTTCATTCTTGTTGTGACATAAGAAACCAACATGGAAGAAGCCCCACAGGGGGCTAAATTCCATTCCCACTATGGCCAAGCAGTCACCGGATCACATGGTGTGTGTTACCCACTTTTTGACATATGTGGGGTGAATGGAGGAGGAAGAAGATATACAAAAAATATGTATAAACAAACGCCCACCTCTTTGTACAATTAGACGTAAAGTACTCTTTTGATACGGGTTGGAGAGCACTATTAAATCGAAACAAACTATAGTACTAGATATGACGTTAAAATAGTCGGGTTAGGATGACTTGTGAAACTTTACGAATTTTTTGAAGTATGTATTGAGAAAACCTCTCACCTCATGTCAAATTGCGCTAAAGATAAGTTCCTAATGTCAATCGGGGGTATGAAAATCCACGAGAAACGTCTGGATATATTATGATAAATATAAAAGATTATTTCAAAGGAGTAACAATGGTGGGTTGGAAGAATCAAGGGCAAGGACAAGCACTTGGAAGCATCATAAAACCTGAATTGAGGGACCTTACAACACATGGGGTGGGGTGCTCTTTCAAGTTTGTGCAATGAAGCCAACAAAAAGTTAAGATTCTTTGGCAACATGTTGGTTGGAAGTGCATATTTTGGGGTATGGTAGTATGTACCTTATATATTCATATATACTCTTAAATCTTAATCTTAATTCTTTATATTATGTAGATTATCAATCTTTTAAATATCATCATCACCATTTTCCTTACTTGGGGGGCATCTAATGGATGTGTGGGAGCTTTCGATCAAGATCTTTTTTGCCTCTCCCATTTTGACTCTTCGCTCGAATCCGACCCTTTTATGAGAATCTTGATTCATTTTATTAGGTCGATATATAGAACATCAATAAAAAGAGAAAGTTTTTGCCCATTCTTGTAGAGCCAGTGCGAGAGGGAGAATACAAATATTAGGAGACCGTGAGATTTACATTTTCATCTTTATTCGGTGTGAAATTTATTCCTTAACATGTTATTCACAATATGATGACTTGTTTGAGCAACCATCTTGAAATATGTACGCTTATTTTTTGAGTCTTAATTTGATTGAATTGTTATTTGAAATTTAATGGGCTCCAATACCATGTTAAGAATTGAAATGTCATCTTATAAAGTCAACCTTATTAAGATGAGTAACTCAAATCCTTATATATTGATATGTAATTTCACTTCATTCGATATGGGATTTATCCCTTAGCAACAACTTTCAATTTTATTTTTCTTATGCGGTTTGTTATAGGGGTGTTAATTTGGTTCGGGCAGCCCGTGACTCGGCCCAAGAAAGGCCGAGCCTCATTTTGGAGCGTCGGCTCGATCGAGTTTGAGCCAGGCATTTCGTCGATTACTATGCCTTTCCTCGTCTCTAGGTGCCTAGGTATCCACCATAAGCCTTTCCTCATTTGAACCTTGCCCGTCTCGAGTCGAGTTTAGATTTTTTGGTCGAACAAAAGATCTGCTCGGCTTAGCCAAAGAAGTCCGAACCATTTTTATTCGAACCAAGCCCCAACTTCAATTTTCGGCTCGTGAACCGATTCAAATCTGCTCATTGACATCCCTAGTTTGATACGTGCAATAAGTAGTAAGATGGCCAAATAAGATATTTTTCGTGCAGTCAATATCTTCCTAAGGGTTCACATGCTATTGAATTGCATTAGGATGTCCAATTAACCTACATCCACATAAAAAGGGATCAATTATCAATTCATAAAAGAACATATATATATATATTTTATTTTGTTTTTATCCTGTCTTTTTTCTTATCTTATTCATTCTAGGTATTATATAGTTCCACCAAATAAAACATGTCCATAAAATATGAAATACTTGTAAATTTTGTAATCATAAAGAGAATTTAGTAAGAATAAATATGGATCTACAACATCTAAAAGCGTAAACTGGATCTTAAGATGCTACAAATTGGTTGTGTCACTAGTTATGGGCTGAACTCGATCAATCCAAATACCAATGATAATTCTACATGTAGAATGAAAAGATTTCATGTGCAGTGATGAAACCAAACCAAACCAAACCAAACTAGGCTAGTTCTCGTTAGTTCTCGTTTAGTCTGATCTTTTTTATGCTTCAAAGAAAAATCGTAAAAGTGACAAATGTTGTGTAAATGACGTAGTTTTAGTTTCATGCTTTCTATAATAGATGATAAAAGTAATAATCTAAATTCATTTAAATAGACTTAATGGTTGATTTAGCCCTTGTTTGATTTTCATTATTTTCAAAATGCATTTTCTTCTTTCTTATTATTAATCAGACGTTCTTTAATAAAATAATATTACGCGTAAACTCAAAAAAATTTCTTATTTTTTAAACACACATTCTTCCTCAAAATAACATTTCAAAATACATTTTCAAAGAGAGAGAGAGAGAGAGAGAATGGGGCTCAGGCATTATGTTTGGTCGGAACACCAGGGAAGAACCCTATCCAAGTAATTTTTCATCACTTTTCAGAAGACAGGCAATGGCAGTTGGGAGGAGGAAGGCTGCTGTTTGTGGGTTGATTTTTCGCCTCTTCACAGTAAATTGTCAGCAGTAATTAAAGCGTGGCTGGTGTAACAGCAGTACGATGGACCATCCACGAACAATGTGACAACGACAGTTAGGCAAAATAAGCTATCTTTCTTGGATTGGGAGTTTGGCACTTGCCTTTTCATTTAATTTTATTTAAGACAAAAAACAGAACGCATCGAGATTGAGATTTTGTAGAAAAAGTTATCTGAATTTAACACTGTATAATCATACTTTAATTTAAATCTGTCTATCAAAATATATTAAGTCATATCACCAAGGCCACAAGACTTTACACCGTTATTGACCTAGAACTGTGCTAAGTAATCTAGCCGACATGTCGCCTTAATATAAAGTCATCTGACATAGAGAGATAATTGCTCCTTCAATTATGACGGTCAAGTTATAGACTCACGACACAATCAACAATGAGCATAGATATTTTTTCTTAGACCAGTGCTTCTTGTCCCGGCTCAATGATCGGAACAAAAAAAGTTGACGCCGCCCTCCAATAGCCGCGCAGCCTCTCCCCCTCCAATAGGGGGCGCCAACAGATCATTGAGCTGGGACAAATGGCTTTTTCCTTTTTCTTATAACGAGTGAATGAAGGGAGGACTACGTGGGAGGATTCATAATGCAGTTATTTGCTTCTTTTTTTCCTCTAAAATTTTGTTTGGACAACTTCACGAAATGGTGAGAATAAATTTGTGTTTTTTTATCTCAATTTTTCACTTCGACACAATCGCTCGAATTCAATCCAAGCCTTTTCAAAACAATATTGGTTTACGTTAGAATTCAATCCAAGTCTTTTCAAAACAATATTTGTTTACGTTAGAATTTGATTGTGATCCGAATTTTTGTTGAATATTTGATTTGAAATATTGTTGGAGAAGTATTAGGAGTTGGCAGTAAATTTGAAGACGTCTTGAAGGAGTCCAATTTGAATTTGACTCCTATTTCATCTCCATTTCTCCACTATTGATTTTACTCATTGTATTGGAATTTCACCTTATATTAAATTCTTTATATATTAATTCTCCTAATATATTAGGGATTCTTTAGTTATAAATATGTGGTGTACAACAAATATTGGAATTGATCAATTGTCCAATTAGTTATTGGTCCAAAAAAATCATTTGTAACTCCTTATTATTGATTATAGTGAATTCTTCGTTTCTGCTTTTCTCGGATTTGTGTTTCCACGTAAATCTTGATTTTTTTGTGATCCATTATTTTTCATATTACTTTTAATTTTTCGTCTTTATTATTTAGCCCGATTCTCAACAAAATGTATCAAAACAATTCTGATATCTTGTTTGTTTTTAATAAGTGGTATCAAAGTCAAGAAACTGTCCTTAGAAAAGCCAAATTGGTTATTAAAGTAAGGTTTGAACAAGATTGATAGTTTTAGGTATGGCAGTGTGAAACTTGAAATTTCACTTTTGGATCGTAATACCATATCTTTGTTTGGACGCTGAAGGGGAAGCAAAGTAAGAAGTTGTGATTTTGTTGCTCTTGAGGATAATTCGAGCAAGTTTATTAATTTAGATGGAGTTAGTTGTGAACTTGATGATTTTGTTATTTTTGGTGATTCGAGCAAGTTTGGTACCCAAGGTAATTCCGCTGGTTAGCAGTATTTAGATAGAGTTCACAGTTACCGAGTGGGCCCGAAAAGGGCATGGCGGAAGAGGTTGAATAATTTGGTGGAATGTTTTATTTGGAGAATTTTGTTGGAGTTGAAGAGTTGAGTTTTGTTTTGTTCTGTTCCTTACCATGGAATTCGTATCAGATGAAATTTGTTAGAATTGAGTTGTGACCTAAATTCTTGTCGAGTACTTGATTAGAAATACTGTTGGAGGAGTATTGAGAGTTGGTAAGACTTAAAGACGTATTAAAGGAGTCCAAATTGAATTTGACTTCTATTTCATTCCACATTCTCCATTATTGGTTTTACTCATTGTATTGAGACTTTGCTTTATATTAAACTCTTCACGTATTAATTCTTTTAACATATTATGAATTTTTTGGTTATAAATATATGATGTACAACACATATTAGAATTGATCAATTATTCAATTAGTTATTGGTCAAAAGAAGTTGTTTGTAACTCCTTATTACTGATTATAGTTAATTTTCCACTTCTACCCGTGATTTTCCCAGATTGGGGATTCCACATAAATCCTTTTTTTTTTTTTTTGTAGTACATTATTTTTCATATTGATTTTATTTTCTCATCTTTATTATTTAGTTTGATTCTCAACAAGTGGTATCTGACCGATTCTGATATACAATTTAGGTAGATTCTTCTAGCCAAACAATAGTAACTTGACTGGCCTCATAAAAGATTATTATTAGTAAATCTAGTCATTTTGTTTCAAGTAGAAACGTGAGGTCCAAACAATAGTAACTCGACTGGCCTCATAAAAGATTATTAGTAGTAAATCTAGTCATTTTGTTTCAAGTAGAAACGTGAGGTCCAAACTGTTAAAAGGATAAATTCCATATAGAATAAAAAAGAAAATATAGATGAACATATAAAAATTTGGACTACTCGTTTAAATAAAATTAACTTTTTAATTTCAATTGGCTTGTTCAAATAAATCACCATGAGACCATAGGCCAAATATATAAAGACTTAAATTACTCATCTTAATAAGATTAACTTTTTACGATTGAACTCGAGTCCTAATACAATTTGCTCATCATCCTAGTTTCTCGTTTTGTGATAATCATATCACTTGATATTTAAATTTACATAGTATTGAGAAAATTCGTTAAAAAATTATATTTAGATAATGTTAGGCTTTTATTATATTGGCAATTCTTTAAACAAAATGATTATTGTAAAAAAATAGAATTGTTACAAAAGAGTTGTAAAAGTCTTGGAGTCAACAAGAAAGAGTCGCAGGATTTACGTTAACATGTTGCCTAGCTAATGCTCGAGCATCCAAAGAGGAATCATTGTCGCATGCCTGTCGCCCGGCTCTCGTTCGGCTCTCGCTAGCCTAGCGCTTGAGCAACGATGTTATCCGAGAAATCCTAGTTTACGTTTTCAAGAGTTTTATTTATCATATACTACATAATCAACTCCTATTATAAATACTCAATGCCTAGAACATTTTTAGGGTGGTTGATCATTATTAACATCTTCATAACATCATTCCAAGATCCAAGAACACATTCAACAATTTAGATTAATCTTTAGATTCTTGAGATCAATCAACCACAAGTTTGGAAAAACATCGAATTTCTTATAATCCAAAACACTCACTTCCTAGATATCATTAGGAAGGTACTTTCTAGCTTTCAAAAATTGCTGAAATTTGAGGGAGGTTGGACTATAAGCACATGAAGAGTACAAGGACGAGACGTTCTTGGTGTTCCACATGAGATAGAAAATTCCAGAAGATCGAGAGCAGGTGAGAGTGAAGCACTCGTCTTGAAGATTGTAGAAATTAGATCAGCGAGTCTAGTGAGTTTTCTAGGTTGGATCGTGCTGTAAATTCTTATTGTCTATAGTGAAAACTACTACTTGGTTCTGTAGTTTTTACCCAGTTAAGGGTTTTCTTTTTCATCAAATATTGTGTTATTTACTACTTTATTAATTATGCGGCAATTCGATTTATGATAATTTTACTTGATTGACTATACATCTAGAACAATTAAAAAGTGACTTATTGCTTTTAATTGACAAATTTAATTCTGCATTATTCACCTATTAGGTGATTTTACAGTTGAGCTAGTAACTTTCAAATTATATCAGAGCCCAAATTTGATTAATATAGTTTTCTGGATGAGTAGTTCATTATTTGTCCCACCATATTTTGATTGCAATAACTATGCCTATTGGAAAGTTAGAATGTGAGCCTTCCTGAAATCGCTGGATAAGTGTATTTGGTTGAGCGTAGTGAATGGTTGGACCGCCCCATCTACCATAGTTGCGGTGTAGTTACCCCTACTGATATTTCAACTTGGGCTAAGAAAAAATTAGATTATGTAATTGGAATAGCAAATAGCTTCATCCTCTATTTATGACCGCATCACATGAAGAATTTAGGCGTGTGTCTATGTCTGAAGTTACTAAAGAGGTTTGAGATATCTTATAAACCACACATGAGGGAACTCAGGATGTTAAGAATTCTAAGTTACAGATGTTGACTACTAGATTTAAAGTAATTAGGATGAAAGATGATGAGACCTTCGATGACTTCTATGCGAGCTTCAATGACATATTTAATTCTAATTTTAACATAGGTAAGAGAATTTCTGAGTCTAAGATTGTCAAAAAAATCATGAGATCATTACCTGAAAGATTTAAGCCTAAAGTTATGACTATCAAAGATAGCAAAGATCTAGATACTGTTAAGATTGAAGATTTAGTTGGATCTCTCCAAACTTATGAACTTACCATATCTCAACCTAAAAAGAACAAGTCAATAGCCTTAAACACTGTTAGGGAAGAATAGTATGATTTTTCTGATTTGGAATCACTTAATGATGAAGAAATGGCCTACTTTGTTAAGAATTTTCAAAAAATATTTATAAATAAGAAGAAGACTAAAGAGAGATATAGATGTGATTCCAGTGAGTTTAGAAAGAAATCTAAATATGTGAGATGTCATAAATGTCAAGGTTTTGTCCACTATAGAAGTGAGTAATGGTAAGAGAAATCAGGATAAAGCTATGAATGCAACTCTCACTGATGACGAGTCTAGCTCGGATAATCAAAGTAAGATGTTTACGCATGAGGAGAGTGGGAAGTTTATGGCTGGCCTTTATTACTTTTGATGCATGCTTGTGTTTTTAAATTAATTCATTCATTAGTGCATCCTTCTCATTTTTTTTTTTGTTCGATTTTACTTTTTAGACAGGTTATTTTTTTTTAATAAAAAAAAATTGAAAAAGAAAATATAGAGGGGAACTTCTTTACTTCAACATGATATATGATTTACTAAACATGGATGTTGTGACAAAGTATGAATTTAATAAATATGTTGTAGCATATTTTTCATTACTATGTTTACATTGATGTGGAGTACTTAGCATAAGTTTTTTTGTGTATCATCCGCACTGCACACATTATAATCTTGAGAGTAAATATTGACCGCGTGTGTGAGATTTTGGAGGGCCGTCAACTGTTGATAAGGTGACATTGAACATGAATTGACCTTAATTTAATAGACTTAAAACTGAGTATATCCCCTTAAATAAAATAAAAATGTTTCTTCTTATACTTTTTTTCGAAACCTGTTTGACTCAAGTAATTAAGTACGAAGGATTTGTCATAATCTGATGTCCTATGGTCAACTGACTGGAATCATCTGCTCAAAACTCGTTATAGGAGTCATCTTAATCGCTTAATGGAGAAAAGTTTGCACATAAAATGTGAAAAATTGAAGAGAAAAATGATGAGTTTAAAAAGAAAAATATTTTGTGTGAAAATGCATATATATTTAAAGTAAGGGAAAAAAAATAATACATGAAAAATGAGCTTCATTTTTAAGTCCTAATATACATTATTGGTTTGACTTTCATTAGTAAATGAATAAACTTATTTAACAGTGATATTTTACATATCCTTTCTCATAAATATAAAGTTTGAAGTCTTGATCACAAAAAATTAGTGACACTTAACACACACGAGTCACTTATACAATTTACTCCATTTAGACTTGAACCGAGTATGTAGGAAAGTTTATTGATTATTGATTATGCATATGCATACTATCAAATGCATATTTGAGTTATTTTATATTGTTACTTTAATCATTTGTGACAAAAAGGGGGAGAGATAATGAGATGTTTTTAAATTTTAGTTTATTTTCTAGTAAGGGAGAGTTTTTTTTTTGGGAGATTTTTTTTTTTTTTTTGGCTTAAATTTTTTGAGTTTTGATGTTTTATGATATTAATATTTCGGTTGGTGTTATGATTAACATTAGTATTGCTTCTCAATCTAGTTATATGATAGTCTATTTCAATTATTATATTTCCTATTATATTTCATGTATCACGTGCTTTTACACTTGGTATTTGAGTTATTGATTTCGGGAACGGGTTTCAACAAATGCAAGAGAGAGACATTTAGTTTGAGTTTGGGTAAATTAATTTTGTTCTTGCATCCCTAACTTATATTGTATAATTTTGTCACAAAATGTCAATGTGAGAGATTGTTAGGTTTTTAGTTATGTTGGCAATTCTTTAGATAAAATGATTATTGTAAAATAATAAAATTGTTACAAAAGAGTTGTAAAAATCAAGGAGTCAAGAAGAAAAAGTCGCATAATCATTATTCCCCGCCTGTCGCCCGGCTCTCGCTCAAGCGACATACCTCTCGCTAGCCGACGCTCGATCGACAATGTTGTCTGAGAAATTGTAATTTGCGTTTTTCAAGAATTTTATCTATCAAATACTACCTAAACAACTCATATTATAAATGCACAATGCCCAAAACCTTTTTGAAGTGGTTGATCATTATTTACATCTTCATAACATCATTCCAAGATCCAAGAATACATTCAACAATCTAAATTAACATTTTGATTCTTGAGATGAATCAACTACAAGTTTGGGAAAACATCGAATTTCTTATAATCCAAACACTAACTTCCTATAAATCATTAGGAAAGTACTTTCTCAATAACTTTCAGATGATGCTGAAGTTTGAGAGAAGTTGGACCAGAAGCACAAAAAGAGTACAAGAACGAGACGTTCTTGGTGTTCTACATGAAATAGACAATCTAGAAGATCGGGAGCAGATAAGAGTGAAACACATTCCAGCGAGTCTTGGAGATTGTAGGAATTAGATCAGCGAGTCTATTAAATTTTCTATGCTGGATCCCACTGTAAGTTCTTATTGTTTATAGTAAAAACTACGATTTGATTCCGAAGTTTTTACCCAATTAAAGGTTTTCTCCGTCATTAAAACTTGTGTTATTTAATGCTTTATTAATTATTGTGACAATTCAACATAAAATAATTTGAATTGATTAGCTAAACATTTAAAACAATTAAAAATTGTCTTGTTGCTTTTAATAAACAAATTGAATTCCGCATTATTCACATATTAGGTAATTTTAGAGTTGAACTAGTAACTTTCCAACAGTAAGTACGACCAAACATACCGATATTGTACTAAAATAAGTATTTTATAACCCCATCATATAGAAACAATGAATAGGAAATCCAATAACTTAAACGAGTTGGAACGCTAAATTGTCCTAACACTTCCATGGGGAAACGTAAAGCATTCAAATTGCGAGTTTGCATATTTCAATCAGAGACTGTAATGGTAGAAAACAAACGAATATCACAGGACACGAAAAATTAATAATTGCAAAGAGACAAAAATCAATCAATTTCAGTGAATGAAAACGAGTGCACGTGGATAGGCCACCCACACGTGCAGTCAATCATCAGAGGCCCACGTTCATACCCCCGTCTCTTTCAATACACACACGTCTGCAATCTGTCATCTTTCAAGTAATAAAACATTTTTCATTAATGTATTAAAAGTAGTTTTATGTAACTTCACATATCAATATCCTGTTTTTGAGTTTATCTGTCTATGAATGTCAGCCTTGGGAAAGGTAGAGTATTGAAAAGCTACGATATCAAAATGGATAATTCTCCATGTACATAATCCATGTACATAATGGATTACATAGATCCATGTGAAAAAAATTTGGCCGTGAATGTGAAGTGTGGAAAAGTAAAAAATTGTAAACTGTCGATGAATGCACGACACCTGTCAATTATATAATGTATTATGTAAATGATTAGGTACACAAAGCATGATCCTATAAAAATTACTTCTAGTATAGTATTTTAAAGAATCATGTTACATGTACAATATTGATTGATAATATTAGTTGACAACATTCTATTTGACATTATTATATCCATTCATTTTAAAAAATTATTTCTACATCACATACTAAAATTTTGACAACACATGATTGTCAATCTTTGTTGTTGTTGTACACTTAGATTTATTCATTCTATCGCTTAAAAAGTAGAGAACAAAGTCAAACAATTAACTTTAAACAAATATTTCATAAAATTGAAATTCTATTAAATTTTCAATCAATTATTTTATCATTTTTTTATCAAAATTTATTAAAACTTTATCAAACAATCCCTTAATCTTATT